>BMAO01018047.1:0-35292 GCA_019973975.1 Trichonephila clavata | reverse complement strand
TGCCTTTATAATATTAAGTAAAAAAATAATATTTTTATTAGGTATCCCATACCATATTATTATTCTTGCGCACTTAAAGGTATTGCAGTTTGGGAAATATTTGTACTCTGGCTTTAAGAAAGCTTTCAGTTCGTTGCGACTTTACTACTTGCGTTTTATTATTTGTAACAATAGGTTATCCTAGAAGCTTGTCCTCTCTCACTCAGATTTTCTTCTGATTATAGCCAAAGTGGTATTTTAAGTCAAAACAACTCCATACTATAAATGAACATCATTACCAAATAACGTATAAATAGTCAGCGAAGTAAACGATTAGGTAATAATAGTGTATGATTATTAAATATAGACAATAGTAAATGCTTCTGAATAGTATTGCCACATCCATGTTGCCGTGGCCACTTTTACGGCTCAAGGTTAAGGAATATTTGTATCTTTCAAAATTGAAGGTCTGTATCTCATTCATATAAGTACAAATGATTTTACCCTTTAGCTGTACTTACGTGTGCATCCCGTAGCCATTTCAATTGATTAATTTAATACAAAAATAATCTATTACGAACTCAATTGCTTCTCCATCCATGCTGCGTTCAGATCCCCCTGGGAAATGCAATTCTGAGCATCATCTTCACCTTAACCAACATGAGGGGGAAATACTGCCTAATACCCACTACCGGAATAAGGAAACACAAATAAAGAAGTAATTCAAAAATGAAACTTTGCTCACACATGGTGTTTACTTCAATATTTTCCTTATTTTTCACCCATATATTTTCTACCATGAAATATTATAACTCGTTTTTCCTAACGTACAGAAAAAGAAATCTATGCTTACTATTATGATGGTATGAAATTATGCAAAATTAACAATACAAAAATTATTGGAATAGTTCCAGCAGTAAGATATTTTATAATTTTTTCACACAAATTAAGTCTTTATTTCAAAAGATGTTTTTATCAAGCATTTGCTCTAATTATTAATCCCTATTCATATCTGATATTCATACGAAAAACCTTTTTAGCAATATTCATACCTTCAACATATTGCAAATATGGCAAAAGCCACATTAAAGAGGATATAAATATGTATAAAAAATATAATCTCCGGAGAGAGGAGTCTTTCACTCATCATTTACTCCAGAGCTTAATCGTAATTCTTATAACCAACATCTCAGAGAGAGAAAACGTCTTTTCTTAACCATTACTATTCATACTTTTTAAGTGCCTCTAGCCCTTTTATAACTATATCGTAAAGAGTGCAATAAAGAGCAAGTAATCATGTGTGTTTTCTCATATTCCTGTATTAAATAACTATTCCGCAAAGTACATCCATTTTACTTTTTTACAATAAAAGTTTTTTATAAAAAAAAGCATAACTAAATTCATAATGTACAAAACAGAATACAAAAATAAGGATGCCTAGTAAAATACAGTTCTCTACAAGCCATTTAAACTACAATTAAAACCTTCCTCCAAAGGTGACAGGCGGTTGTCAAAAGTTAGTAAGTCCTCGTCAAACGTCGGCAGGAATTTCCGTTCCCTGACTCTTTATTCTTTTCCGCGTGGATGAAATTTCTGTATCGAAATTCGTAATACTTTGGAAGTCAGTAAGTCTCCAACTACAAGTTCCAGTTCTTTGATAGATGGATGTCAAAACCACTTTGCAGAGATTCTTCCGAGTTTTGATTACTTTATAGACTAGATGTCGGCAGTGCATGGTTCAGCAGCTTAATGGATATAGCTCAAGCTTCTAAGGCGACGGCAATGGGTTTTTACAATGATTTGATAATGTAAAAAAGCGAACTTATTATAAATGGATATATCCTTATGAAAAATAAAATAATAATAATATTCCTGAACCAGCAGTCTTATATATAGAAGTTTAATGTTGCAAAGTAATCACCTTTAACAGACATATCTATGATCAGTAGTGTACACAAAATTTTTTCAAGGGTGGTTGCCATGGTCGAAATTCCCCAACTCGTATCATACCTCAAGACAATACCAATTGATTCTTCTGCTTTGTTAACAAAAACAGTAAAAAACTAATCATTGAATTAATAATAAGCGTTAATTCATAAAAAAACTGTTAATTACAAGTACTTAATTAAATTTTACGTTAAAAATATACGGGTTATCTCATCATCTAAAAAACTAATGGGCGTTGGGGGGGGTCCGGACCCGTGCCAACCCTTTGTGTGTGCCACTGTAATGAATTAAATCTTCTATACAGTAATACCCGAACTTACGCTATAAGTTGAACTGAATGATTGCCGCGTATAATACATATAAATTACAATACATATTAATTGTAATACATATAAATTATAATGCATATTTCCATTTATAAATACATGCAAATTATTTTTAGTACGGTTCGTAGACGAAAAAAATAATAATTTAGAAAAAAATGGTTATAAAATCTTAGATAACACAAATACAAATTAGAAACTGAAGCTATTCTGATGTTGTAGAAGGTTTCATAAAATCTAACAAAGTTGTCTACAGTCTCAAAGAGTTTTTCTCTCCCTCAAAATTTCCTCTTTACACAATGCTTCTCAAACTATCACTATTTTTGCGACCCAATATTAAATCATAATTTTCATCTCGCCCTCCTTCTTAACAAAAACAATGTATTGAATTCAATAATTCTATACTTTGACGCTAAACTACAATATGACTTTAAACTCCTAAGTGCCCTGGAGTATATAAACGTCTCATTCATCCAAGCGTTCATTGACCCGGACGTAAATATACGTCTTTCTGAAGTACGATCTTCTCTGAGCACAGCTATCCATAACATTATTCCAAAGACATTGGAAAGCAATAAAAGGACCTTGACAGTAATTGTGAAGGATTTACTTTTTATTCATTCCTCCCCAATGCATCCCATACGCTTGCCTGCGTGGAAAATGGTGGCATTGGGGAGCAAATCGCGCAAATTTTGTCAGTATTTAAGGAATTAATTATAAACCGTACAACTTATCAAGATAAGTGTTAAATTTTGTATATAATTGAAATATAACAAGGCCTTGGGGTGAAGGGTAATTATTAAACTTTTGTTCTAATAATTATTCATAATTAAATTAATTATGAAATACATTGCGTGCAGTACTGATGTATTTATAAGTATATTATATCAGATAAAATGTGTATTTTATTTTTATTATATCAGAGTGTATTCTGTTTGTTTACTTTCAGTAAATTTATATTTTTTAAAAAATAATCTTCTGTTTATGACTCCAATACTGTCGCACCCTCCTCGTAGAATTATCACGCCCCACTAGGGGGCGCGCCCTACGGTTTGAGAAACGCTGTCTTAACATGCTAATAATTTTTTGTATTCCTTGTTTTGTTGAAAAAGTACCCTCTTTATTAGAGTCCGTATTTTCTAAAACTATATATATATATAGAAAACTTTTTTTCAATTAAACTGAAGCCTTCCGTAAAATTCCCAGCCATCATTCGATCTTCTTATGGAACTAGGTCTACAGACTCAAGTTCTTATGTCTTGCCTGCATTTGAGCATCATGCAGTTCTATTGCGGATCCACAGTTCGTGAATGTCATCTCTATCAGTGGTAACGGAGCTAGGGATCCCTGCAAGTCAGGCTTAGCCCAAGTCGTACTGGTGTTAGTCAAGCTTGGATCCCTCAAGTCCTGGCCCCAATATGCGGGTTTCTGCTTACGTATGCTGTACTATGCACTCGTAAATTATTTGCTGGAAGTTGACACTTTTTATCAATTAACATTTTTTAGGCTCTGGCACTGATTCCGCTTGAGTTTCAGTAATGGGAGGGAAGACAAATCGACGAGATTTGAAATTGCTTAACCTGAATTCGTAAGTTATGTGCGTAAGTTGAGGTATTACTTCATTATATCATGTACGATTTTCTATCAGCGTATGCGAATGTGAGCTAGATTCGTGCATCAAACGACTCAGGGAAACATTATTATTTTCTATACGTTTTGATTTTTTGTTTACCGATATTTTAATAGCTTATTTGTTTATTTATGCCTCATACTCTGATCATATCTTCATAGCAAAATGCATGCGCACTATGAGTTAAGAATCGATACTGTAAAACAGATCTGGACAAATATTTTGGCCCGCGGGCTACATTGAGGAAGTGGAGAATACCGGAATACAGCTTCTTTTTAAAATAATTCCAGTCATTAAATAATTTTGTATCTCAGAAAAGATATACATTGTACAAAAAATTCAATACAAATTAAAGAAAATAGTGGTAGTTTTATTCAATTTATTTATCGTGCCGATTTATGAATTATAGCTGCAAGCACATTTATTTTTTTAATCAGTTTAAAGAGGCAAATGTACCCAATCACACTTTTCTACAATATATTTGCAATAAGAAGTGAATTTTCTAGTGGAAATTCTCATCAAAACCTTCAAGTTAATGTCAGCCAATTTGCATCAATATTTACTTTAATAGATATCCATGCATGAGAAAATTTGTTCACAAGTTTATGTTGACTCAAATATAGAGAACATTTTCTGACTATTAGGATTTCTAATTTGGATGGGCCTCAAAAAAAAACTTTTTATGGGCCCACCCTTGCTCTAAGGTATTGACGACACTTTAAACGCATCGAAAAAAAGTAATCCCTTACCCCTAACATTTGTGAGACGTTATTTCGAAAATCTGAGACAACTTATTCATACGCATTCTACGTTTTGGTAACATTTACTATAGATTAAGAAATAATTTAAATAACAAATGAACATAAAAATGACGTTTGTTTCATACTTTACTTAGGTTTCTTCATAAATATATGAATAGCGTAAAAGATTGTGTATAACGCACCCTTTGAACACAAAAAATAAGATCGAAATTTAAGGCTGCGCGTTATGCACCATGTATAAAAATAAAAGCTTTAAAAAAAAAAGACGAGCATAGAAAGAAATTATACTTTTACACATATCAAAATATTGTTTGTTTAAAAGAAATGACATCCCTTATGAACAGTAGAGTTGTAGTTCTAGATGCATACTATAATATTTTTTTAAGTTTGGAATATATATATATAATACTTCGAAAAAAAGACTTCAAAACATAAGAGCACTGCGCACGTACATTACAGGTATTTTCATATAAAAGGGGTATAGCGTTATAGGAGGAGTAATATACCTAAAAATTAAAAATTGTAGCTTGAAAGTATAGGTGCTTGTTATACGGCGGTGTGCTTTATACGTCGGATTTTACGATAAACGTAAATTTAAAATATGTGTGAGTAATTTATAAGTTTTATAAATATATTTATTTTCCAATGCATATGATTCATTCTAAGCGTTTTCTTTACTAAATCCATCCTTGTATTATAATGGCAATTATCATAAAGCTGACTTGGTCAATTTACGAAGGTAAGAACGATTAATAAATATATATGGTAAATAAGTAAGTCGCGAAGCCAAAAATTTGCAGCAAAAGTCAAAAAGTCAAATTCAATCAAATATGCTTATTAATAAAAAAAATGAGAAATAAAAATGGTGAGTGTTCTGACTGTTCTTTTATAAAATTGGCCAATTAAATCTTGAACTGAGCCTAACACATAAACTATTATTTTACTATGTGCTTGTAATTTATGCTTTTGTAATCCTTTGGAGTCAGAAGTTTTTACTATAAATGAAATCATGTTGATAAAATATTATTAAGTTATTGTTTTAATCATAAGATTTACTATCAGAATGTATTGAAAACTATATGTTAAGAAAATAACTATTTTATATAATATATGTAATAAAATATTATAAAGTGAATATATATTTCATAAATAACACCCCTTTTATACATAATGCAATGTACTGAATACAATAAGTACTCTTTTAAATAAAAGTATCAATTATTTTTGTGTTGTGTATTTATTTATACCGTTTCAGTTAGATATTACATCCTAAGAGTTCAAATTTCAAATAATTCATAAAGTAATATTCACTTTCAAGCATTTTGAGAAATTAATTCTAATAAAAAAATGCATCCCTAAAATGAATTGATATTTCTTTTTAAGGCAATTCCAGCTTATTGATCCATTAAACGTAATCCACCTTATTAACCAACAGAAAAAAAGTAGATGTAATAAGGTTATAATCGCTTTTAGCACTTTCGTAATCGATGCATAATTAGGATAAAAAAAATCTTAATTTTCTAAACAGAGGCGAAAGAGAATTACACTATTCAGAAATATTTGCATTTAATAAATTAGTTTAGCTAAATGACACAAAACATTTTTTTAAATATTGTTTTATATATAAAATCCATTCACGTTTTTTAAATCGGTTTTATGGATATGTATTTTATTTATGAGGGGAAAAAATTATGAAAATTAGGTATAGTAATAAAAATTAGATCTGGAATCGAAATCGAAAATCACAATAAATTTAAAGGTAAACTTCGAATTTAATAGAAACGTTAGTTTAAGCGCAAACTTGCAATCCTTAGACACTCAAATATTTTATCTTTGAAATGTGCAGAAAAGAGTAACTTTAAACTCAAAACGATTCAAAACTTTGTATGCGTGACATATTGTTCTTCAAATATTTCCTATCACATCTCATGTATCGAACATTTATCATTCTTCTGTCCTATATTCGAAAAATATATCAAAATATCTAAATCCAACTGGGGATAATTTTAGGGGATCTCTTACGATCGCTTTTGGACATAAAACCTCCAAAACTGGTATAAAATATTAAGTAATATTTGCGCTTCCTACGGAATGTTCACAGCTTTCTTATAGTTCTTTTTATGTGTATCTAGAGATTAGCCAGCGAATAAGAAAGAAAATATTGCTTTGGTTCAAAATTTATCTTAGCAGGCATGACAGCATGGAGTGGTATAAGCCTTTCTGAAAATACTTTTTCAATCTATTTCTCTTCCTTGGTTCAACCTAATATATTTAGGATCTTAAATCCTTTTCAGCATTGTGTCTTTATTTAAGTTTTAGTTACCAAAATTCTTTCGCCATTTTTTTATTAAAATTTATCAGTGAATTTTCTTGAATTTTGCCAATTATTTCAACAAGTTTCCTTGAAGATTATTTGTATAGAAATTAATGAACAATAAACTCTCTCGTTAAATATCGAGTAGCATTCTCATTTCCTCCCCCCCCCCTGATTTTTTCTACAACTATTTACACAGAAATACATCAGAGTATTTTAATGAATCTGAAGGATGATTCGGCAATTTTATGTTTGGTTAATTTTTATAGGATTTAGTAAATACGTATGTATATTTTCATAATAATTTCTTTTTAAAGATTAACTTTTTTTATTATCTCTATGTAAATCAATTAAACTTATTTTTCTAGATAAAATCTACTTATGAATCTACTAAATTTCTTAATTGCTTGATTTTCTTTTGTAACGGCCTTTTTATTAGAATTAGGCTTACAATAAAAAAAAAATACCTTTGTAAGTTTTTTTTAAATATACTTTTCTCCACGATATGTACATATTTAACCCAGTAAATATTTTACCTAATAAAGTATTTTATAACGAATTTCTATAACATTAGATAATTTTTTAAAGAGATTTATTTGATGTACTTTACTAAATCACTATTTTTGTAATCTTTTTTTCCAAGTATAAATAAGTTTTTCTTTGTAAATCTTTGTTAATATGATCGATCCTTTGTTTAGAGAGGAAAATTTTCAACTAATTGTCGTGAAACGTATTGGAGTTTTATCGATTTTAAATTTATTTGGTGATCAAAATCATTTTTTTAAACCCCTATACAAATAATTATTCGGATAATAGCTGTGCGTAATGCTGGAGTGAAATGATTATATCAATTTTATCTTGCAATGTTCAATGTAAAATGCCTTATTTTTAAGAATTTCTTCACGTTTCCTTTCCGCTTAACTTCGCAAGTTTTTTTTTAAATGTTTATCTTAAGGCTTTCAAATGTAAGTTAAGCTTCATCATTCTTTTTGGTTAACATCCAGATTTCTGATGTATATGCCAAATGAGTTTATTTGACATGCGTGAGAGATTAAGTTAACACGAATGGTCTTAAATAAAATTAAAGAATGAAATTAATTTCATTGCATGAGTTACTCATTAATTTATTAAGTCATTTGCAGTAATTTATATTCTTTGTCAAAGCGAAATTGCTAAATAGTGTTGGTATTACTGCTTGGGATGAAATGGAAAAAAAAAGTGCTTAACTTATAAATTAATGATACGGTCGACAATAACTTAAAACTTTTAAACAAGGTTTTGTAATCACTTTTTTATATTAAGTTAAATATTAAGCTCAATTTAATAATTATAATTTTATACGAAAAATGAATTTAAAAAATATTAAAAATTTAGGTGAAATGTGTAAATTATTGTTCTTGAAAAATATAATTTAGGATTCCTTCATTCTATTAATATATCTGACATGATTAATCTAAAAGTTTTTCGTTAAAGCAATCGTGTTGGACTTTTGGACTAGAGAAATGTGATACGTAATTATGATCGCTACCAGAAAGCCTTTTAAATCTTTAATATTTTTTATAAATAAAGAATTTTGTGAAAGTTCATAACTTACATTTTAATTTTTAAATATAATTGTTATTTTTTATTTACTTTTTAAAATTATACCCTTTATCTTGCTGTAAGTACTTATTCGTTTAGATAAATTTTTTTACGAACAAATTTTATGTGTAGAAATATTTAGCATTTTAATTTTATTTTTTTAAGTACGGGAAAAATTTTAATTTCTTACCTTACATTAAAACAATTGTATTTAAGGTAAAATATTTCATATAGTAGTGAGAAATAGTACAACGGAAAAAAAATATTTTCGATACTAAAATTATTTTAATTAAATCATATTTCTACTCAAAAAGCTAAAAAATAAGGTTCATAAAACTTATAATAACAATCTAACAATGCAAGTAATAAAAAGACAATACTTATATATATATATATATATATATAATTTACAAATAAGTGAAAATTATAAGCAGGGTGAAAAACTCAGAAGTATAATTTTACGATCTTCACTTGTTAAAAAATATTTTATTTGCAAATTACTTTGCTTAACAAATATACTTAAATGAACATATTTATTTTATACGCTTGATTTTTTTTTTTTTTTTTTGCATAAAACTTGAAAATCCACAAAAATAAAGTTATAAAATTTTAATATTCGAAAGCACACCCACTTTATATAAAAACTATTAACTCCTTTAAAAATAACTTTTATTAATATTTTAAGGCATTTTTTACTATCACATAAACATACATTTTATTCTAAAATAATAAAAATAAAACATAAGTATAAATACAAATTTTCAAACCATCCACTCAATAAAAAATATTAATTTCTCCCTACCTGTAATTTCCGAGGCATTGGGTGCCGTGTTGAACCCTCCTCCGGCGGCACTAATACCTAGGCCGCCTGTCCCGTCGGACGGTGAGGCCAGGGCAAATAGCAGGGTAGCCACTAGGCTGCCTAACATCCCAAGCGGAGGGGTCGCAGTAGTATTCCGATCCATTATTATTTTTTTTGCACAAATAAAATATTCGAAATATCCTTAATTTTTCGAACGTATCAGTATAATGACAGTATAATTATATCACCGTAGCACATTCACTGCAACCGGTCAATCCAGAGTATGAACAGAGCTTTTCTCCCGCACTGAGGAAGAGGCATGAGGATCGGGACACTCGCTCGTACCCGAATGATGGGATGGGAGGCGGAAGGGAAGGATCAAAAAAGGTTCAGAGGGAGAGTGAATGATTGCGGTGGCGCCATCTATTGAGGATTGGTGAAAATACGTCTTGTAATTTTGTGATGGTGAATCTCGTATGATAAAAGAGATAAACCTTTTTTTTAAGAAGTGGTTTTTATTGAAGAGTCCATGTGCGAAACGAAATACCGGATACATATTTTTTATTCTTTTCTCTAAAAACCAGAAAGGTTGAGTGTTAATGAGTTTAAAATATTGGCATTATTCATCAATATTCGACATATAGCTTACAAATCGTTAAACTTCGTCAAGTTCAAGTACTGCAAACAAGTCGCTCTACAGAGGATCATCTCATGCCAAGCTTAAGACTAAGTTTTTGACGTTAGATTCCACTTTTTTGTTACGTACTGTAATGGATTGAGTGTATTTGTGTGTGCATATCGTTATGTCTAGTGGGTAACACATAATTCTCCTATGGGAGAGGGGGTGTACATTCTAAAAAAATATATAGTCGAAAGTCAAACACGCATTTAAAAAAAGTGTGCTTTGGAGAAACAAGAAGAGTATTCCGAATTTGGTTTAAATGTCTTTACCAATACAGACACCATTTTTTTCCGCTTGAGGTGAAAAAGGCGTTGAATAACAACATTTAGCATAAAAACGAAACACTCCTTTCTTGCGGCTAGTTATTGCTTCGTATTCTTAAACAAAAAAAAAATGATTATTATAAGCAAGGGAAAATAAATGATCTGCTTAGTATGGTGTGGTCCGAAGGTCGCGGGTAAGGCGACAAGTATTACACATTTTGAAATTAAAATGTCATTGATAAATATTTTAGTTTATTTATTTTGTATTTACATCATTAGCGAATTTTCAGAGAAGAGGATTAATGGCATAGATTTTAGTATTTTAGCTTAATTTTATTAAGGAAATTTATATTTTGGAATAAGACTATTATTTCCGGATCTGACAAATTGTTGATAACATAATGCAAGTAATAAGAATTTATTGCACAACTTTTATTAATTTTTTAAATATCTTTCATCGCAATTCAAGGAAAAATAAACTCATTTGAAAGTGGTTTGAATTGAGAACTTAACTAAAGCTATTTTTTTTTTTCAATTTTAACATTTTACATAATGTATTGGAAATTGAAAATTACCATTTATATGTAAAAATATTTTAAAAGTATCCATCAACTTCTCACTACTATTCTAAAAATTTATTATTTTAGAATTCAAGCATTGAAGTAAACAATTTATTCATAGAACACAATCGCAAACTATAAGACACAAATTTTTACACTTATTTACATACTGCTCGTAAAAGTGTTGACACTCAGAGAGCTGTCTGAGCACAGAATTGTATCGCATTACTCTAAAATTTCTTTATGCACCCATTTGTGTGAAATGCATAGCATCTTTTAAGACTCTTCTTACATGTTTCTTTTCTGTTGACCCCTAGACGAGTGTAGATGCTGTTTATCACAGTTTTCTAAGTTTAAAAACTATGCTATTGATTTTTTCGTTGTAAAAATACTTCATAAATTCTTGTTATTATGTAAATGTACGTCATAAACAGTTGTATTATGAAAATATACATCATATCTGTAGTAATTTTAGCTTCAAACTTTTTATGTTAGTAATCATAAACTTTCGTATAATAAAGGATATTCTTATATCGAACAATTTTTTTTTCTCTTTGTTGCTTATTTAGTAATATTTAAAAGAATGGATCTCACGAAACTTTTCTTCCTGACACAAATATTGATAGTTATTACAAATGGGACTCATTTTGCATACAAGTCACTTACAAAGAAGATTAAAAGTATTCCGAATTTATGGATTTACTGCAATTGAAAGGGTATTTCAAAATACACAGGGTGTATTCGTATAACGATTTCAAATTTTCAGGACAAAAAGAGTATTCATAGATGATGGGAAATCATATAGCAATACATGGCCGAAAAAGCTTTCATGGCGCGATAGCGTCGACAAAAAACACAAGAAGGACAAGAGAGGAATAACAGGGGGAAAAATTATTATTTTTTGTACATCAAAAAAAAAACTAAGAAAGAACATTAAAAAGACAAGATCGTCATCAAAGTAGGTGTCAGAAATTACGATCACAGTCCATAATGCAGGTCTAACATACCCAAGGCATTGAAGATCGAATGTTAACGTGTAATTTAAAGCAAAATGTAACAAAATATTATTTTAGTCGAAAATTACGCTTTCCCCCATCCCAAGTTTTTTTTTTGTCCAGTCCTCCTGATACCTTGCAATTTGCACTCGAAACTATTTTCTTTCCATAAATGCTTACAATTATTTGTGTAAATTTCCATCGGTATAGGACATTTTAGTTTAAGAAACACTCTCCATTTTCCAGTGGGACTGCCTGGGCAAAAATATGCTATTTCTCAAGTTTTTTGAACAATATCATCCACGAAATTGTTATTCATCCATCAATTTCCTTCCTCCGTAATAAAATAAGTTTGTCTGGTTTTAAGTTTCAATTTCAATTATCTCGCTCCTTTTACAGTATCTTCTTCACTAATAAAGTGAACGACACATTAGAATCAGTTTTCTCACTTCCCATTTGGGAGCTTTATTTCGTAAGTATATATTTAATCTGACTTAAATTGATTTTTTTTTATTTTACATTGTTCAAAAAACTCTACCTAAGTTATTCGAATTATTGTTTTAAAATTTTTGAAATTAAAAATTGTTCAACACATATTTTAAGTATTATCAAATGAGATGAAAGGAAATAAGAAGAGGGGGTGGATTCGTTTTTGGGAATAAGATAACCATCTCAATAATGAAAATATTGAAGCAAATTAATTTCAGCAGTGAAATCGAACCGTATTTATCTGAAGAGGATCCAAAGAAAAATTAAATAAAGATTTTTATCTGATAGGGATAAAACAACAAAGTGGCTTGAAACAGAATTAATAAAGACTGAAAAATTGAAAAATATGAGCGTTGTGAAAGTTCTTCCTTTTATTAAAATATTAGCAAAGGAAAGAAAATGAAATCCAATCACTTTTGAAAGTACGATATACGTTATGGTTTTCATGCCACACGCTCAAAGCTCGAGATCGAGGTGCACGAAATTCCTACTGGCAAGGGGGCTCGAATACATCTATTGTTCGCGGTCGCTTTGAGCATCAGACAGGTGACCGAACTTTTTGACTCCATTCCCCCAAAATTTTGGGGTCTTCTTCCTCCACCGACCTCGCGAATGAGCTTTCAGTTAGACGGATATTTAGAGCACCTCCCTGCCACATAGGCAATACACATTTACCGACATCCATGCCATTGAAGTGGCGCGCTTTTATCCTAAGAACAGAACCCGGGACCTTTGGGTTCGAAGGCGAGTAACTTAACCACTACACCAAAATGATCACCATGGTGCAGTTGTTACTGGCTTATGTATATGATACCGCTACACCATCTACGGAATTCTAACTAAGGCCCTACGGCAAAGCATTTAACGTCATTTGCTGGTGGCTTATAAGAGACATGTTGGCGTGTCCTTCCCAAAGGGAAGGAAATAAAGTTGTCAGAGTCTAAGACATGTTGGTCTTCTATACGATAGATGGCGGCACCATCTATCTCCACCTCCACAATTTAGGCATGGGGCTGGAGGGGAAGAAAATATTCTTCAGCCCCCTGCACTCGTAGATTCTGCTATGACCTCCCACAAGACTTTCGGATCCACTGATTTAACGAGCACGTACTCCGTGTGTACTTGAAGAGTATTTGATGGCATCGGACATCGAACTCAGGCTCTCCGGTCTCGAACCCGATGCTCTAACCGCTAGGCTACCCACTGCCTAATAAGAGACATAAATATGGCGTATGAAATTTTGAATACATCAACCATACGTATAGATAGATCATGCTGACATAAATACATAGATGAAATATTTTTCTGTTTGGTAATAGTATAAACATTAATTTTCACAGCAGAAATGCATAATTGTTTTTCTAATGTATCTTTTATTGTTGTAGTGAATAGTCTTTCATCCGCAAAGTCAGAACGATAGAAAATTTATGTGACAAAAACTGAACGACTCGCGTCTATTCATCTGAAAACTTGAAACGTGACTGCTGGAAAGTTCAAAACGGAAGCTAAAAATTTATTTTGTCAAGTTTGAAACGTCAACAAAGAACTGTAACCATCCAGCGATTCCTTTAAATCCTTACAAAATGCAACTTCGAATTCTGGGTGCACAGTTTCACAGTTTCTAGAATTGACTGACCTATACGCTTTCCAGTTGCCAAGTTTCTAATCGAATCAGTTTTGCGTAACGTCAATGCCGAGAACCACGAAATGGAATTTAATACCAACTACGCGAAAAAAAATAATGAAAATCGAGAAATCTTGACGGGGAAAAACCTATTTTCTGTTCTCGAATTTTGAAGTTTCCTTCCGATACTTTTTTCTTGGGTTTTTAACATTGTCTCAAATATTTTTCTACTTTATTTTAGACCTGATTCAGTTTCAGATGATTTCTTTTCTTTTTCTTTTACTTTTTCTTCTTGATTCTGAAGACGCTTATTTCGCTTATTCTACTTAGAAGAATTTTCTGTTTGGCTTAGAGCTTTATATTCGACAAAGAATTTAACATTTTCTTCATTCAGATTAATATTAAAATTATATGGAATTTAGCTTAAGTTTTTGAATTTTGATTGAATTTCAATGGAGAACGTATTAAATATAACGTTAACGAATCCACTAGTTGAAATCATTTTTAGCGGTAGGGGGTAAAGTAATTAGGAAACTGATCATGTTCTTAAATCGCTGAGTCGATATGAAGATTAATTGAAGTCTAGCCTTAACTCTGCATATATTTATTGACATAGAGTTTCTAAGAACACTGATTAGTGAAAAACGAAATAAAAACTAAAACAACTGATATTTTGCTATTGAAAGCTTTTTACAGAGTCTCTCAGCTTGAGCTGTATAGATAAAATGATTTTGCAGAAAATTGAAATATAATAACAAAAAGTACTTTCATTCTAGCCAACTTATATGTATTCTATAAGCTATTTATTATTCTAGTTTAAACTGCATTATTGCCTATTAAATCCTCACAAAGCTACAACAATGGAGATTTACTTTCCATGGTTAATTTTCTTTTAGAAATAGACTCATTCACGCAACAAATTCCACCTTTCTTTGCTACTGATAATTTCTTTATGCAAGGTAATTTTTTAAAGAAAAACTGACATTCTTCAGAGCCAACTTGAGAGTTCGGTTTAACGACAGCGATGACTCCAAATTTGATAGGAAACTTAATGTTGACTTGGAGAGTAAGATTCCACGAAAAATTAGCTCAAAAGTCACTGAAGTTGTGGCTTACCTAAATACAGCAGCGGGTATGAATTCAAAATTTAAATTTATGCTTTCATATGCGACAACAGCACCAATAATTTGGACCATGAAGCATCTAAGCAGCTTCAAAAAATATTCTCAGCTGAAGTAAATTTGTGACACTCATTATTAGAATGTGCATTATTGATAAATTGCTGTATCATCCACAGCTCTTCATCATTTTAAAACCCGGCAGAAGCTACGTAAGGTTGTGTCGGATCTATACGCTGTTCTACTATTCCCTTCAAGACTTTTTTAGAAAAATATTTATTTCAACCAACTTTTGCCGAGGGAAGGAAGCGTGATTATGCAAATTAAATATATTATATAAATTCTATTTTCGCGAGTTTGAGGAGTTGGCATGTTAGCTGGCAAGTTAGCTGGTGAGTGAGTTAGTTAGTTGAAGAGTAAAAGATCGTGGAATTATTAAGTGCATGTGGAGTTTATCAATGGAAGTTTACTGAGAGTGGATCAATTGACGGTGATTAAATACAGATACGGTTCAAGTTCAAGTTCAAGTGTAGGACTCAACTTCACAATTAAGATAACAGATCAGATAGTAGAGAGTGGAGGTGAGACTCAATGGCCTGGGATAATAATACGGACCCTCAACTGATTCTACGATAGCTTAAACACGCTCAATATAAACTAAGTCACACACTAATACGCTAACTTCTATTTCTATTTAAGTAAGGATCACTGTGATTAAATCCAGATACGGATCGCCTTCAAGGTTCAAGTGTAGGACTCAGGTTCATAAAAGTACAGGTATCGTGATCCTTATTTAATTATATTTTTATTGTGTCTGCTTGATATTTTGGTAACAATAAAATAGTTAGTGGGAGTCATGTCTGTTGGTTATTCAGTTTCTTCCATACACCTAGCTTGGTATGAGGGTAGATAAGTTGTTTCAGAGAGAAGCAGGAACCGACTGGCATTACAAGGTGGCATTATTACTTAGTGCTGTGAATTGAATGGTTAAGAATTTCGAAGAAACATTAATTGACAATTCTTCCTGACAGGAAACGTATACCTATGTCAGAAGAAGTGCTAACAGATGTAGCAACTGAAATCGTCGGCGGATAAGGGAACCATTTTTAGTACACATATTACAGACAGTGTGAAGGAGGGGTGTCAAACTCGCGGCCCCAAACAAACATTTTGCTGCCCCGGCAGTATAATATATAATAAAATATTACAATTTCTCCCGTAGGAAAGATAGTAACAACGAAGAGATGTCAAGTGTCAGGACGACAACATTAAATTTGTCTTGTTTTTTGTATATGTTTATAATAATGCATTATTCAAATAAACTTACTTTTCTATGAATATTGTTTTTGTTTTGTGACCCACTTAAAGTTAAAATCTCGTTTTATTTGGCCTAAGTTAGCCTTTGAATTGGACACCCTTGGTGTGGAGTATTTCTTTGCGTCATGTTATACACGGTCGTAGGAAATATTGTGCATAGAATGTGCTAAGTGGAGTCTGAAAACGACGTTCATGCTGAATGTGATCGAATTTCTTGGCAGGGAATTGAATGTAATTAATAAAATGTGCTACTATAATTTTTCTTCTTTTAACACTTTTTTCACTGTACAGTGCCATAAATACTTCCATAAGAGGTTTTTGAAACTATTTTATTTTTACGATAGCCTACTTTTCATGTCATTATTCGTCTCTATACTAAGTTCATCGCCACTTCTTTTGTAAGAGGCTTTCTTGTTTGTTTATTTCTTCAATTTAAAAAAAAATCACCCTATAATTAGGCTTATACTATTTACTCCTGGTTTTCGTAAATTTGAATCAGAAATGTTGGGATTGAAGAAAGGGCTTACAAACAATACTTAAAAATTAGAAACAACATAATGAGTGAGTGAATATTAACGTCGCACTGTTTTAGCTACACGAGGACTTTTGGCGACGATCCACGTAATTTTGAATCATGGTCAAGTGACGCGGACGACACCTAACTGGCAACCCCCTCTCCTAACTACCACACCAACGGGAGGACATTTGAGCTCTCGACAGATTTAACGTGCATCGCTCTTCTACACGGCGGGTCTTTAGTGGTACTGGGATCGAACTCATGACACGCTAGCCATGATCTGATGCCTAGACCACTTGGCTACCGCGGCCACAGAAACAACATAAATTAACCAGTATAAAAGCAGACATCATATGTTGGCAAATCAAGAGCAGAACTTCCCACCTCAATTAAAATTATAAAATTAAAATATGTTTGTATATATTGAGTGAACTCACTTAAAAGGCAAGTTAAATAACCTCCAAAAGGATTTTTATTGGCTCTGAAACCAAATAAAAGTTCTGGAATCCCACCGAAAGCATTTACAGTAAGCAGATCAAATCCATTTTCTATTTACGAAATCTGCTAGAGAAATTATCATAACAAGTTTAAAGAATTTAACGCGCTTTTATAATGTTTACTTCAGCAATGGTGAGAACAATTTTTTTTTATTAATACTATTTGAAAAAAATGCAAGTTAAACGATATTGTTTAAACTATTCAAGGGCTGTGAGTAGCCTAGTGGTTAGAGCATCGGACTCCAAACTGGAAAGCCTGGGTTCAATGCCACCAAATACCCTCCGTGTGCACATGGAGTACGTGGTCATTAAATCAGTAGGTCTGAAATTCTTGTGGGCGTTCGCAGCTGAAACCACAAATGCAGGGGCTGGAGAATGTTTTTTTCCCTTCCAGTTCCACGCGTAAATTGTGGAGGTGGAGATAAGTGGTGTCACCATCTAACGTGTAAGAACCGAGCCAAATCGTACTGTCACCTGCATGGTGTTTAAAGCTTAGGCTAATGATAGGCGTAAAAATCTAGCCCTTAGCCAAGATGAATTTTGTAGACCTTGATCTGATGGTACTGTCGATCAGGTGGCACAAGTAACAACAATAAAATATTCAATAGCTTAATAGTAAAAAGATTTCTTTCCTTGAATATTTCATCGTAGGAAAAATGTTCCCCATTGAGCTCATCTTTGTTTTTGAACTAATCAGTTATTAATACGTAGATTTTTATTCAAATTGATTTTTATCTTCAATGAAAGCAAATTGTAAGGTATTAACAATTTTATATAAACTGAAAAAACTTGATATTTGTGATAAAATTTTCATTAGAACGTTAAATGCATGCTGCCATAAATCTGAGCCAAGGATCTATTGGTTGGA
The DNA here is from genome assembly GCA_019973975.1 of Trichonephila clavata. NCBI lineage: Eukaryota > Metazoa > Arthropoda > Arachnida > Araneae > Nephilidae > Trichonephila > Trichonephila clavata. The sequence goes on along the minus strand of BMAO01018047.1, from coordinate 17,025 downwards.
CTTACTCGCTGCTTAAATCGTAAGGGCAAACATACATCAGATACAATATGCTTGATAAAATACGTTTAAATACTAAAATTTTTGAAATTTCCAATTATTATTGATTTTTATTCCTGGATGGGGATGGGTTACTCCTAGTAATAATAACGGTGGACTAAACCTCATTGTTCAAATTGTACAATTGTTCATAGCATTGCTTAAATTGTTAAACTGTAATTTGCAAGCATTATACATTTCTATTTTTTCAATATATTATAAGTAGCACTTTAATTTGAACAGGAATTTCGGTAAGTTATAACTATTTTTAAACGTTAATGCAAAACCACACCATCATTATAAAAGTAAATCTGTCCAAAATGTGGTTAGGTATAAATAAATATATTACAGGATCACGAACAATGTTTTTACATTGACATTTTTTATTATAAAGTGCTAATAAAATAAATGAATAATAAAGTGAGTGTAATTAAAATGTATTTTATAAGTTGTCTGTCAAGAGATATCTTTCACTCTTGATGGTGGCCGCGGTAGCCTAGATGTAACTCGTGGCCAGCATTTTATGGGTTCGAACTCTGGTGACACTGTAGGCCCGCCATGTAGTGGAGGTAGATGCACTTTAAATCTGTCGAGGCTAAATGTTATCTCATAGGCGTGGTGTGATAGTTTGGAGGCAGGGATTTCCAGCAGAGGTGTCATCATCGTCACTATCCGAGGTTCCAAATTATGAGGCTCTTCGTCAATATCCATCGACTTCCTTTTTTAATGCCACGTTAATATAACACTGACTCATTCACACTTGATGGGAATATCTCATATTTTTGTTGCATGGTGAAGTGTAGAGAAACAAGTTAATTCTTAATTAAGTTGATTCCTAACTAATTTTGTGACGGATCTATCCGCTACTGTTCTAATACCTTGGGGACTCTTCTGGGGAAAAAATATTTTAACTCAACCAACTTTCGCCGACCAAAAAAGCGTGATTATGTAAATGAAGTATATCATATAAATTCTGTTTTCGTGAGTTTGTGGGTTGACAAGTTGGGGTTGGCAGGTTGGAGTTGGCAAGTAGGAGTTAGCAAGAGTTTGCGAGTTAGTTTGTTAGTTGAAGATTGAAAGATAGTGGAATTATTAAGAGGTATTGGAGTTGTACAGGAAAACGGACCAAGGAGAGTGGATCCGACTACATTGATCAAACCCCTATAAAGATCTCCTGCAAGATTCAAGTGTAGGATCCGCTGCATAAAAAGTACAGGTATTCATTAGAATGTTAATTTATGTTTCATTAGAAGTTAGCTTATTAGTGTGCGACGTAGTTTATATTGAGCGTATTTAAGCTGTCTCAGATTCAGTTGAGGGTCTGTAGTATTACCCACGTGCTAGTGATTCTCACCTCCGTGCTCTACTATTTGATCGCCTATCTTAATTAGATTGTTATTGTATCTGATTGATATTTTAATAACAATAAATAACTTAGATTGTAACTATGTCTGTTTTATTCAGTTTCTTCCACACACCTAGCCGGGTTTACAGGTAGACAAGGTGTTTCAGATGTAAGCAGGGACCGACAGGTATTACAATTTGTAAAAGTATAATTATTTTACAGTTAATTAAAGCTACCCCATAACACTGATGATCACAAAATTCAGTTAAGTGTTTCCCTAAAAATCTTCTCCGATGGTTTAGAGGTCATGTTTCTTAAGCCCAATGTTGCAAGCTCGATCCTGGCTGTATTTGATAGACTTTCTGAATGCGAAAATTGTAGGCATGCATATCATATGATTATGTCGAATTTGTAAAAGATCTTTTGGATCTATTTGGATCTGATACTCTCGGCAAAATTAAATCACGGCAGTATTTATAGTACCTGATGAGAGCTTGAATTAAAAAATTAATTCATGCGTGCAAATTTGATAGCGAGGCTGCTACTAGATTATACAGCCTTGAAATGGATCTCATATTTGGGGACTTGAGTCATGTCTGCAAAGGATAAGTAGCTAAAATGTAGTTCCATTGAAAAAAATGTTTTTCTAAAAATAAAATAAAAAAAGAAATAGTACGTAAATACAGACAAAGCCATCAGCCATTTTCAGCAATTACTGACGCCATTTTCAATCAACATAAAGAACTTTTACTCCCGTTTTTTGTCTATTTCAAATACATAATATGGTATTTTTCTTTTCATTTAACTTTTCTCAGCTCTAACTCAATTTTCCCTTTTCTTTGCTCGTTAGACAAGAGAACGATTTCTAACTTTTAAAATATGTATTAAAAACCTAAACGAGTTGACTGTAGTATTATCTAACGCTTTTCTGTTTTAAAATGCAATTTTTAGTAATATGTGTATGTGCGTTTCACTGTTTCAAATCTTCCATCTTTCCTGGGATTTTTCTTTAATTCTCAGTTAATGTTGCATTTCCTTGTAGGAAACATTTCGGCATAAGTTGATGATATTTTTATGTTTGTGTTAAGGCACACGAAACGTAAGAATAAGACTGTTGAATAAATGTTAGCTTGGTGCCAAATTTTGTACTTTTTATTCTAGAAACAAATATCACACAAGAAAGTACATCATTACTTTTATCTTTACACATTTATGCGAGATAAGAATTTTCCCTTTTAGAATATTTATGAAGATATAATTTTTTTTTCTCTTATTCCCAAAGTGTTTTAAGAAGTTTACTCTGTGATATAACTGTGCCGTTTAGTGAGAAAAAATTAAGGAAAGAAATTTAATGCAGGTGAGGAAAATATGAAAGCGTCAAATGCTTTAAATGATTTTCGTTTAGTAAATAATAGTTTTAATAATAGCCTTAAAATATAATAATTTTGCTTTAACTTAAATATGTAATTTTTATTTATTTTAAACGTAGTTTTATCGATACATATGGTATTTATAAAGCCTGATTATTTTAAAAATACTACATATATTTTTTATTTCAGTATCAATTACTCCAACTAAAAGTGAAAACTTTCACCAATTGATTTATGGTTATATTTTTTAGAAAAAAACTCAAAGGCTTTTCCCCATCAGCTTTTAGTAATTTTAGTATCTTTTTAACAAAAATTTAAATCTTAGCTTAAAACACCATTAATGGATTTAATTGTAATTTCATATAACCTTTTGAATTCGATAAGCTGGGAATGAAATATAAGCTTTTCTTCCAAAAGTGTTGACAAAAGGTTGGTACTGAATACGGTAAGTATTGATTTTTCGAATATTTAAAACAAATATTTTAAAAAACTATTTGTTCGAAAACCTACTAAATTTTTTTCGTTTTGTTTTATGCGTGTTTTGTAGAAAACTGCAATAAATTACTAAATTAAATGGCTCGATTTTCAATTAAATTTTTAAATTTTATTGATATATTCCGTAATATAAACTAAGAAATTAACTGTCGATACTATAATATCGCATCTAAAAATAGAATTGTATGGTAGAATTATTGCATTCATGTTATAGCTATTAGCTTACAAATACTTACTCTTAATAGAACGTTACGTACATGCTTTTGTAGCAAACAGATGGAAATGAGTAGGGAATGAAGAATAAATTTTCTGTAGTACATGATTTTTATGTATCCCGTTTGACCTAATTTTAAGATGAATAACTAGATTAGAGTTATATTTATCAAGTTTAAACTGTTGAAATAAAATGTTATTTTTAAGAGATTTTTGTGATTTCCAGAGACTGGGTACTAAAACCTTTTACCTGGTTAAATAACCTTTGTTCTTTAAATGCTTATTTTTTTAAAAAACCGAATGACTATAGTACAATTTTTTTCACTATTATATTTATTTCAAAATATAATTATTTTCATCTTTATTTGAATTTCAATCATTTATTTTCGTATTTTTCTCTTCCGTCTGAAACTCTAGTTACTGCTAAATGAAAAATTCGTTGTTTTATTATAAATACTTCTATAAGAATTTCAAAAAAGGTACCATAAAATATTGAATACCCTTATTTATTTACATCACATAAACACAAAATTTACATCGAGAAATGCAAAAAACAGTATGAGTGAATCGTTTGGCTGAGAGGACTCTAATAACTAGACCAATAGTATAAATTTTCCAGAGCAATTCTAGAACTCAAAGTCATTTTTGGATAAAACTTAGATTTTAAATTGTTGAGACCCTTGATTGGTTCCATTGTGGAAAATTTCTTTTTAAAAGTTAATACATGAATTCATTAACGCCATATTTTAGTGTATGTGCAATATTATTAATGATACTCATATTTAGCTATGATGAGGACTGTGAAAGTTATTATTTTATCTAATTTTCGATGATTGTACTTCAAATGTAAATTAAGCCCGATGCTTTTTTGAAATTAAATCACTTGAAGAATTAGCTCAAGTACCGTGCCTGTAATCATATTGTTATTTAAGTTTTTTAAAAAAAATCTGTACAACAGTCCGTTATTAAATTTAAATGCAAAGTTAATACCGATAAATACTAAACTAAAATTTAAAAATACCACTAAAAATCAGTATATGAATCACCTCTGTGTAACAGTAAATTTGAAGACATATGAGTATATATTCATTTACTCTTTAAGCAAATTTAAATTATTAATAATTAAGGTTTTTGATATAAGTAACTTCTGTATTCTTGCCGTGTATAATCAAATTTGGTTCCAACATGGAAAAAAAATCTGCGGAAATCCTGGAAGACGTATGATCGTTGCAAGACAGCTGAAAAATGCAGAATTTTTGGCTTGTACGAAGTAGAGAGTTACCAACACAGTTCATAGAGAAGGTGTAGTAGTAAAATTCAGAGCAACTGCAAGTACCGCCTAACACAATGATCTTGCATTTGTCTTGTTCTTGGTGTTAACTATTATGAAGAAAATCAAGGACAAGGATGGGGGCAATTTTGTGGATTTTGTTTATTTATGATGAATGTGTCGAGTTAGAGGGTGACTATTGTAATGATTGCAGTTTATTATACAAATGTTAGTCCTCATTAAATGCCCCCCTTAAATGTGTAATAATTTGTGTTGAGGGGTTCACTCCCCCATGTGACGGCCTGTTCTTGAATCATTTTTAGAGAGTTTTTTGTGACGACCAATGAAAAGATAGAATTTTAAGTGTTTTATCATTTATTTAAATGAATTTTAAGTGTGTGTTAGTCGAAAATATCCAATAGAACGTGAGTTATAGCGCTCTGAACACACCCGCCTAGAAAACATGGACGCTCACTCCCTTCACGATTCCGGCTGATTGACTTAACTGAAATAAGTTAACGGCGTTTTAATCTATAAGCCTAAATGCACAGAATGGACTATACTCAATTGAAAAAGTCAAAAATTGGATTTCAAAGGGCAAGTGAGTGAGTGATTAATAACGTCGCACTGTTTTAGCTACACGAGGGCTTTATGGTGAAGGAGCTCGTAATTTTGAACTATGGTCAAGTACCGAGGATGACACCTGAGCCGGCATCCCCCCCCCTCTCCTAACCACCACACCACAGAAACGGGAGGACGTTTGAGCTCTTGATAGATTTAACGTGCATCTCTGCCCTACGCGGCGGGTCTTCAGTGGTACTGGGCTCAAACTCGTGACATGCCTGCTATGAACGAATAACTTGACCACTTGGTGAACTTTTTTAGAAAGAAATTCGAGTTTTGAATTTCATGGAGTTTTTTGTTATGTTTTTATTATAAAAAATAGAAATAATTTGAAATTTGGAATGATCGTAGCCCTTTTGGTACGTATATATGTGCTGAGTCTACCCTATAAATTTGAAGCCATTCGGTCAAACCGTTCTTGAGATATGACGGAGGAAAGTTTGAAAGACACAGTTTTGAGAAAAACGGGTTTAACGTTTCAAGTCCGCTTAAAACAATAAAAATTTAAACTTACCCTCAATCGGTGATGCCTGATGGCGAAGACAAAAAAAAGTTCAACAAAATATTCAATAACTGTAGATATTTCCTTTTAAAATTTTACAAGCTTGTATGAAAGGTATATTTACATAGAAAGGTCAATGGAATCAAGCCGACTGCTCTCGATAGGCCCAGCGTTCGATTGCCAGATGAGCACTCCGAACAGCTGCTCTTCTAACACTTGCTTTTTTTTATAACGACTTCGAGTTTTAAAAAATATCACTTTGCCACATTATTCTAGACATAATAAAGAAGCAATTTATTCAAAAAAGAATTTTATTTTTATTTTTTTGAAATGATCGCTTCGGATTTAATAGTTTATCTATTTTTCATCATTTCACATGTGCCCTTGAATATTATTTTTAATTTATAGTTAAAAACTTGGACATTTTTTGTGATACAATTTGCTCAATAACGAAGGTTTAATATTACTTTTTACTATTTTCCAAACATGTAATTTGGGCAAATGTGCATTTTTTTCCCTGAAAAATGTATACTTAAATGTTACATTTTCTCTTATCTTTTTTTAACGCAATCGGCCTATTTTTCCAGCAGGCATGCCCATACTATCTAAAATATAAGGCAAATGCGGGCAATTATATAAAATTTGTTTTGGATCTTCTTTATACACAAAGCAACAAGAGTTAGCGATTTGTTCATATACCATTAGAAAGACTATACTCTAAAGTGTGAAATACCTTGATTTCGGAAGAATGAAAAGCGTTTTAGTGTAATATATTTTCAATTAAATAATTCGATTCTCATATTTTCCAAGTTTACCCTATTGAAGAGTAAATATTTAAAAGTTTTATTTGAGTCGTCTAAAAGATTAACTGTTTTACTAAAATAATAATATAGTCTTTTTTATGATAATAATTTAATTCCATTAAGAAAGTTTAGTATTCGAACTTTGGGGCAATGTTACAAAGTGCAATTATTTTTCTTTCACAATAATTCAAACCATAGTATTTTATGGCTTTAAATCATGAAAAAAAGTTGTATAGAAATAAATGTAATCTTTTATTTGCAACAATGTTTAAACTTTAAAGATCTGTAATTTAAAATATCGCCTTTTTATTACTTGGTAGAACTGTCTAAAATTCTTTTGAAACAGGCATTAAAATATTTTCAATCTTCCCCACTCAATATATATATATATGCGTAGTATGTAAACATATTTCCATTACAACTTTTTATATCAAAATTATATATAAATCTCTTATATACAAGATTGATAGAAAATACAAATTTTAATTATATTTTCATATAAATTGAATGATAAAGTTATTAATTAGAGACAAAATCTTGTCTAGAAAGAATGCTGAATAATTAAAATTAATAAGTAAAATTATAAATGCTTTGCGGAGTAAAATGCTATCTCCTGTATTTTTTTTATTAATCTTTTTTCCTGCATTTCAGCTTGTTTCGATTATTGTGCTTTGTGTGTGTGTTCCATAAAATAAGTTATAATTACAATAAAAACTCCGCAATGCATTATAAACTATAAAATATGATTAATAAATAAATTAATGGAAAAAACTAAATGCAAACGTTTGGAGATGAAATTAATTACAATTCATTTCTATCCTAACGAATTTATCGCTAAATAAAATAATAAATTAGTCTATCTCTTAAATACATTAATTATAAAACATTTGGTCTTATGGGAGTTTGTTCTTGCATTTATAATATGATTCTAATCTGTTCAATTCCAGAATATCCGCAATAATTTCTGAGTGTTGATTTATGTAAATATATTAATAATTTATGTCAATTGTAATTTCTATAGTTTTTATAAAGTTATAATTTGGAAGGATTACAAAAATGAGAATGTAGGAAAAATTTAAATGAACTTGTCGTATGTAAGATATTGTAGAACTTCATTGGTTGAGTTGTAATGGGTTCTATTAGAGTTTCTACCAATCTTCCTGGGTAGAATACTTTTTTTAACCCTGATTTTAGTTAAAATTCTTGGAGTGCAACCTATATGAAGTCTCTCCTTCACTGTCTTGCCTACCTAAGGGTGTGGAGGCATCAACATAAACTTCCATAATAATTATTATTTTATTACTATTCAAACACACTAATCAACCGCGAGTGAAACTACAGGATGAAACCCTAAGAGTGATATATAAAGAGAGAAATATATTTTAAGTAAACAAGCACAAGTGATCTGTTTAATTTAATATAATTTAATCTATCTTAGATTCTTAAACCTTAATCCACTAATTTAATATAGTAGCAAAATCCTTCCATAACTCACGTTGTGATAATGAAATAAATCTCACCTACGTATCACCGCAACATTTCCCCTGCTCCTTCTATCTTACATTTACAAAACCTTTTTTTTTTTGACTTTATATAGTCAAACTAATTTACATATCAATGTTTCTTCTTGAGGGACGGCTGTGAATTAACGCGAAAGCTATCCCCAAAGTTTCCCCAAGAGGATTAATCACAAGGTCGCGTATAGATCCGTCACAAACCGCTTTCCGTAGAGAGGACTTGATTTTATGAAAATGTAAGTTATATTTGCTAGTCGTGGTGTAGGTGGGATGGTTGAAAATTGATTCTACTAGGAAAGCAAAGTGTGAGTGACTCGTGGTGGCCCTTATTGATAATTCCAGATGAAATGATTCAGAGAAAGGGAAGCCGTCCACCTTATGGCTAACGATTAAGCATCAAGAGCATTCAAGAGAATAGATGTCATTATATTTATATAGTTGGATTAATAAGTTTGATTATGTCCCTCGGGTTTAGTTATTAGAGTGTATTCTCATTAATGCTCATAAAGTCTAATAAGTGTTAAAGGCTAAATAAAAGTGTTTAACTTGGGAAATATCTTTTTCTTACTCCAACGCTCTCACACTAACTATCGAAGGATCTCGACAAAGTTGTTGTTATTGAATTCAGTTTCAAATACACCAAGACGGAATTTAGGTATAAGAATTAAACTTCATGAGCGTATCTATGAATCTTAGCAACGCGTTTCGGTTGTATATACACTTAATAAAAAATATTATTTGATTTTTCTATCTATCTGCCAATGATGTATTCTCATAATTCATCTCAAAGGAAAGTCTATAAATAAGTTTTTTTTTAAACAAAAAGAACCATTCACTCAGTTAACAAAAAGAACAACACTTAAGTTAGAAAATATAAAAGAAATTCATAATTTAAATTATGATAAAAAAAACTCTGCTGTGTAGCTTAGTTGGTAAAGTGCTGACCTAGTGCACCTAAGTTTGTGAGTTTGACCCCGACCCAAGTCAGTGGAGTTTCCTGATGCAAAAAATTGACTGTGCCCATGTTATATAGATAGCTAGAGAGTCTTTTTGGCTCAGGTGCTCTCCGCAAAATTAAAGTTTTAGTACGATTTCGCATGATCAGAGTTCAGGTGCTTCCCTCTCTGAAGGAAACTGGGAGTCAAAATTATATCGAGGCAATTGGTATCTACCTATATGGTGCCCTTTTCAAAAGAATGATACAGCCACCGAGAATGTATTTGGTCTACATTGATAAAACTATCAATCCATGGCCTCAATTGAAATAAAAAATATGATGAAAAAGAGAGAAATAACAGAACGTTTTGTGATAACGGTTGGTTCCCTCTTACCTCGGAACCCTCCTGTCTACCTGTAAACTCGGCTAGATGTGTGGGAGAACCAGAATAATCCACAGACATTTTTTCAAACTAATTAATTTATTAATTCTTATAAACAATCAGACACAATACAATTCTAATTAAGCTAGCTGATATATAACAGAGTGCGGAGGTGAGATTCTATAACACGGGATACTACTACAGACCCTCAATTGAATCTAAGACAGCTTAAATACGCTCAATGCAACTACGTCGCACACTAATAACTAGCTTTTACTTAGTCAAATACACAGTACCTGAGCCTTTAATTCATCGGATCCTACATTGGAAACTTACATGCACTCTCTTCGGCTTGAGCAATGTCGTAGGTTCCACGCTTAGTAATCTTTAACTAATTCCACTCCTTTTTAATCTTCAACTAACAACTAATTCTCAAACTTTATGTTAACTCCTACTTATACACTCCAACGTATCACCTTCAGCGTGTCAACAACAATGTGTCAACAACTAACTGCCAACTCGCGAAAACAGAATTTATATAATATACCTCATTTACATAATCACGTTTCCTTACTCGATGAAGGTTGGTTGAATTAAATATTTTCCTTAAAGAGGTATGAAAGGGTTAGTGAAACCGCGTATAGATCCGTCATAGTTTTGTTTTCATTAATTTATCGAAGATTACCTGGTTTTTAATAAACACAAAAGAGAACGAGGTAAAAATTAAAAAACATTCGAAGACGTATTATTCTTTAAACACAATTAAAGTTCATATTTATTTAATAGCAGTAGAATACATATATATATATTTAAAAAATATTATTTGGTATATACATACTTATAGTTTCATCATACCTTTAGCAAGTCGTATCCTAATTTATGTTCTACCCAGTAAATTATTCTTGACAACTAAACATTCTAGGTGGATGAATTTATGTTTGCAACAACACCTTCTCCCCTTTCAATGATAAATCAAGGAACTAACATGCAACCTCATTTATGCTCCTCTATTTCATAATTGATTCCTTTTACGGAAACTGCAACATACTTATATTGTTTAAATATATCTAGCATTTAATTATAAGATTGTCCTTTACTGACTGAACACAAGAATCCTCTTAATCTAATCAAGCAAATTGAAAAGACTGTTATATGAATTAAGTGCATATTAAGACCTATACATCTCTAATTGAATAGGGTAGTATGAAGGCGCTATTCTGATGGGTTGCTTAGTGTTTCCCCTTTTGTATAATAGAGCGGGAACTGGCGTTAATGATGATGATAATGATTATTCTGTTCTAATGCTAGGAACGCTCTTTATCCTTTTAGCTACTTCCTAGATCAATTCTCGAATATGTAAGTTTAGTTGTGGCATTTGTAATCCACAGTTCTTTGTGGAGGATCATGGGTTATTTTCAGAGAAAAGTTTAAAATGCCTCTAAAGCTGAAAAATTATTTTTTTTCTTTTAAAATCACTCTTATAAAATTAAAATTATTTTCCTTGCGTTGTTATCCTTCGTTTTTTTGCAAAATTCTCATGATTCCACGGATTGTTAGGAGTCAGATTCTCATAAACTAATTTAAGAAATAGAACACTTTAACCTTTATTAATCATAAATTTTATATCTGTGATGCAAAATACAGAGCACATGACAGTAAGAATACAGCAATGCAAAATCATAAGTAAAAAAAGTTATGTAGGCTGGGGAAAAATGCAGATAGCCAGCATTACATAATAAAGGATTCCTAATTGAACACAATATACGAGGGCGGTTTTTTAAGTAAGGTCCGTCAGAACTAAGCATTGAAAATCCTCTTTAAAGAAATCTTCCGCCGGGTGGGACAACCAAGAGTTCACGACCACTTTAACTTCTTCGTTGTCACTGAAGCACTTCCTACCAAGACTGTGTTTGAGGTACCGGAAAAGGTGGAAATCGTTGGAGGAGCATGGTTGGGACTGTATGGTGCCAGCTCCAAAACCTCCCAGCCAAAAGATTCGATTACGTCCCGAGTCGTTTGAGAAGTATGAGGACTTTCGCTATCGTGGAGGAGCATAACACCTTTTGAAAGCATGCCACGCCGTTAAGAAGTGAAAGCGGCCATGAACTCTTGGCTGTCCGACCTGGTGGCAGACTTCTTTGAAGAGGATTTTCAAAACTTAGTTCTAAGGTATGACAAGTGCATTAATAAACTCGGCAACTATGTAGAAAAATAAGCAAAAGTATGGGCAATCCTAAAATAAAGGTTTTTAAAGCAAAATATTGCTGTTATTTTTTGAAAAACAAATGAACCTTGCTTAAAAAACAGCCCTCGTAACAGTAGTAACACACAGAGGTCTCATTAGTTGATGCGAGTCATACACTTATGGATATTATTCTGCTGGTAAATGCCATTGGGTATCATTTCCGTAAGAGGATTAACAGTATTGATGATATGTATTACTGCTATTGCTGGTTCATGACAGTATCATCGACGTGGACGAACGGTGATTGGCTGTCTTGGATAATGACACCCAAAACCGTGTGTCGTCCTTTCATTTCTACTGTTGCATTCGGATTAGATCAATTTACAAGATTTATACACGGCTTCAGTCATTATTAAATTAGAAAGGTGACTAGTCAGACAGCAATACAATACTGTTCCATCATGTCTTGCACGTAGGTTTAGCCAGACACCATTGCAAAGATTTACTGTTAGGTGGGTTGAAGTCTTCTTATAGGGCACCATGATGCCTAAGACCTTGGTGCCTAATCAGCAACTAATTACCTTCATTGAAGTGAGACATTTTGTTGATGTTGCAACGGCTCAGTGGTAGAGGGTATCGTGGTCTTCAATATTTGTCAGTAGCTGACGTAGGCCTGAAGATATATTTGGCTGTTTTTTTTTACCTTCCAACGCATGCATTATTTTATGCAAACTCTATTTTTATTTTCTCACTGCTGTTATACCATGGATGCGCAAAAGTAGTCATCCTCTTCTGTGTGATAGATGGATCTATTTATTCTTCTCAGTTTAATCAAGTTACTTCTTTTGCATTCGTTTGTTAGTTGAAACTGCTGACCGATATATCTGTTAGAACACATTTCTGTGTGACGATAAGCTTTTTTTGTAACTAATTTTCCAAGCCAACTAGGCTCCACGGTCATTGTATCTTCCAGTTTCCCCCTTATTGTCATAACCTTCGAGTGAAGGTGAGTTGCTCATTCTGGATTATATATATAACTTGGAAATCTGCTTTTACTCTCTAATTTATATCTTTTCCTGGTCATTTTTTTCATTGGTGTTGCATTTTCACTATTACACAAATGGAGATTAAACCTTAGTTTGCGATAAAAGAGAAGTTGTGTGAGTTGCATCAAAAAATCATGGAATAAGATATTTTCCAAAGTTTAAATTGCATTCTTAAGTTAAATTATCGTAAAGCTATATAATTATGGTTCACGGCATTTCCTTTTATCCATGCTAGGAAGATGGAACTCGACCAATTAAAGTTTAGGGTTGTGACGGATCTATTCGCGTCATTTTTCTACTAATCCTCTTGGGGAAACTTTGGGGCTAGCATTCACATTAATTCACAGCCTTTCAAGAAGAAACCATGATATTTAAATTAGTTGTTAGGTTTTGTAGATGTAAGATAGAAGAAGCCGGGAAGCTGTTGCAATGTTACGTAAGTGTGAATATTAGACTATTTCATTCACAAACATAGCGCGGGTCAAGGAAGTAATTGCTAAGAGATTAAATTATTAGATTGAGGATCTAAGATAGATGGAATTAGAATTAGTTATCGGTTCATTCGTGCTTGTTCTTTTTATCTAGTTCACGTTGTCAGGTTTACTTAGAGATATACATTGAGATTAGATAACGCTTTATATATCACTCCTAGGTTTCCTTTTGTAGTTTCACTTGTGATTGTTTAAGTGAGCTTGAAGATAAATAAAACTAATTGTTATTATGGAAGTTGCTGGTGATGCTTTGTTTCCCCCCACACCTTTAGCCAGGCAAGACGGAGAGATAGGGTGCAGAATAGGCCGACACCCCCACAGGGTTAACGGAATTTTATTTTTAAGAATAGTGAAAACCTCAATATCTCCACGTGTTCACTTCTTAACAACGCCATAATATATTTGATTATGAAAAATAACCATTTCACTGCTCCAATATAAAATATAAGAGGACCTATTAAAGATCATCTTAGTCATCAACACATGAAATATAACACTACTAAATCTTAATTAATCCTCTATCGTGGTGGTAATTTTACTAAAAATATATTAAAAAAATCCCTTTAATGTTTAAAAATAATTCGATGCGTCATTTTAAGATACTAGGATGCTATAACAATTCTTTTCTATTTATTTTTATGAATGAGTTCCGCTCAAAATTTTGAATTGATTTTCTGTTTTCGACACAATCTAAAGCAACTTGAGGTATATTGACGACGATACCTCAGCTAGCACCCCACTCTCCAAACATCCACACCTCTCCAAAGAAATGCGTGTAAAAATGTTCACACTTTCCACACAGTGGCGCGACAGCCCATGAGGGTCAAGTTCTAAAGTGCCCATCCTAGTTTTCGTGACTCAGGGTGCTGAGGCACATGAGCAGATGTTCCGGTCAAGTGGTCAGTCTGACGTGAAGCCCCCAGTGTTGAGCTCTCAAGAAAGATTGGTATTTATCGATATATTGAAGGAATGAACAACCTTATGACATTTACATAAAAAAATCTACGTAAAATGATTCCGTATACGTCTCAGTTAGTAGGATTAACCCGGGAAAGATCACATGGTGCACAGAGTCACCTCACTCACGAAATCGTTAATTCTGGGAAGACTGTTTGTTTGTTACCAATGACCTTGACAGTATTCTCCTATATGACAATCATTAGGGGATCTAAAATTTATTTGTCACGCATCTCTCTGTTTTGGAGTGGCAAACGCTTTTTTTTTTTACAATCTTAAGGTACTTTCGGAGACTGAGTATTTTTTATGAGAGAGCTGCATTTTCCCCACGTAAACGAAGGGGTTTTGATTACTGTGTTGTGCGACTCGTTATGGTTTATAAATGTAAATGCAGAGAATATATATTTATATAAAAAATAGCGTCTGTGTCTATCGGATGAAATTGAAACTTCGGAAAAAGAAATAGATCAAGCAAGAGAAGAACCAGATGAAATAAGGGATATTAACTATGATAGAAAAGTAAATTTGAGAAAGACGCTGAACATGAAACGTTTGAATCGAAAGAAAGATTTTCAAATGCTACCTAAAAACTCCATCAAAAAAGATATGGAATCACAAATGTACCACAAAACATACTGTGTGTCCTGTCAAAAAAAAAGAAGCAGGCATGCTATTTGTTGAATATAAGTTACAATAAAATCACATTAACTTGAACAAAATGTGACAGTTTTGCCTGCACAAATATCATCCCTGTAATGTTAGCTAAAAGTGTCTGTGACTGTCCTTTATTAAAATCACGCTCTTTCGAAACATGTTAGTTTAGTTTGATTGGAATTTTTCTCAAATTGTCAATGAAAAATTAAAATATCCTTAAAAGTAGGTAAGAATACTTTCTTGTAGTTAAATTATTCACTTAAATTACAATTTTTATTAGTACAATAAAAAATATATAAAAAAAGAATTGGGGTGACGCAGTCACCCCAATTCACTAACTTTAGTAGGATTGCGCAACTTCTCCCAGGTTAAAATGATGCATGCTACCAAAAAAGTTATAAATTCTTACATTAGATTCCTTAAAAGGTTTGCGAATTGTTAATCTAAGATATGAGATAAATCTTATCTAAGCAGATTTGACTGTCCACTATATTAACTCTAAATAATCCCAACTTAGCGATTTTCGTCATGTCTTATCTAAACTTCAGCTACATTACCGCGTGTCCTGCTGTTAGACGTAAGGCTCAGACGCATTATTCTTTCTGTCGAAAAGGTATCCTTGGAAAAACACAGCAAAAATCAATAACGTTCTT
This sequence comes from Trichonephila clavata, assembly GCA_019973975.1. NCBI lineage: Eukaryota > Metazoa > Arthropoda > Arachnida > Araneae > Nephilidae > Trichonephila > Trichonephila clavata. The sequence goes on along the minus strand of BMAO01018047.1, from coordinate 1,545 downwards.
TATGCATCAGATAGATAAAAGATTTTATCTACAAACTAAAGACATTATTCAGCTTGTTATCCAAGTAATCGATCTTCCAAGTTACAGTAAAACTCTATTTCTAAACTTCTTGAAATTCAAATTTTTCTTCTTGATATTAAAGATTGAAAACAAGAAATCGCTGTAGTCATTATTGATTCTTATTTTTGAAACAACGCAAACAAATTATTTCAAAGAGCTTGAGAAATGACTGGCTTGTTCCGACTTGTTTTTATATGTGATCAATGCGTATTATTCTGATTTTTTCTTTAGTGTTTTAACGTGTACTGGGAAACGAAATATTTGTAGTAAAGTTAATCGAGTCTTGTAAAAATATTACATTACTTTACAAAAACAATATCTTTAAAGTATTTGATCTATTTACATAAAACTAATTCAAAATATTTATTTTTTTTTTTAATTTAACGTACCGATTGAAATCCTAGAGGAAATATTTTTGGCTGCACGGGAATCTTTGAACGATTTAATTTAATTTTTAACTTAGATTTTTTTTTTATTCATGTCTATCTTTTTTTCTAATTACGGCAACGTACTCACATTACTCTTTCAGGAATCGATGTGTGAAAAATTATTTATTAATATATCGATTTAGGATAAACTGGAAGTTCGAAAAGGATTTTTAGAATAAAGGATTTCTTAGCCGGAAACTAATGATACATTAGGTAAAATCAGAATACAGTACAGCGTCGTTTATCCGAATTAATTGGGACCGGTAAACGTTCGGATACGCGATTGTTCGGATAACCGAAAACCGAATGCGATCCATGTAGTACATGATAATGGACACTACACAAATATTAAAAATCCTCACATACGGGAAACGTGCTTGAAGAAAAAGCCAATTAGGTGCAAAATGTAGCAATATTACCTTTATTAATGGAAAATAATTACTTATTTTTCGCTAAATCCATTGTACACCTTCGTTTTTTCACTGTAAGGTCTCTGATTCTCTTCAGAAGCAGTAGAGTAGGATAGCACTCTAATTGCTGTTCGTTCTACTCCATAGCTGTCTCTAACGCTGAAAACGCGTCAAAGTTTGATGGAACCTTGCTACTTTCATTGTTGTTGTCCTCGTCTTCATCCGTTTCATCGTTGACAGAATCGGATTCTTCTTGTACGGAAGTCTCTATCTTGTCATTATTTAGCACTTGAAATCCATAGTCTTCTGCATCGCATGCCATTAAGGTTTCTACATCAACAAAACTCAACAAAAGAGCACGTATGCACCCCCTCACTTCGAAATCAACTGACCTTATATTCCGCGCAGATGTTTACCAAATCACACAACTGAAATTCCCCAAATATCCATCTTAGGTTTTCCCGTCACTTTTGTCCTCCCAGGAAACAACGGTTGAGCATTGCACTGTTTGAAAACGTATCCGGAGACTTAAGTTTGGATATTTGACGCTCCGGATAATAAACGTTCGGATAAACGACGTTCTACTCTATATAAATTCATTTAAAAATATTATGTGGTTTACTGCATGTGTTAGCCGAGATACTTAT
>BMAO01018046.1:0-84110 GCA_019973975.1 Trichonephila clavata | reverse complement strand
TAGAGTAAAACTGCAACAGTACATTTTCCCCCTTCAATTATAAAAGCATATTAAGTATTTCTAAAAAAAAAAAGGTATGTTGTTAATTCCAGTAGAATTTATTTCATTTTAGACTCTTCTAAATAATTAGATAGAATATGGAATGTGACTGCAGTCAACTTTAACACAGCTGGACTTCGCCATTTTGTGCAAAAATGCAGGCATAAGTATACATAAAAATTTCTCTGTCAGAAAATATGCAAGGAAACGTGGACTTAGAGCCCGAATAATATTATTAACGACTAAATTACATAAATATTAAGCTAAAACTCTTTAAAAAGATATAGTGTGATTTTACTTTATACATTCATGGACAAAACAATTAGCGCACCAAGAAATAATTGTGGGACCGTAACGAAACTTGACATGAAGGTACATGTCGGGGAGATATGCAATTAATTAGAAACGTGGCATGATTGCGCATTACGTATAGCCAGTATAGGGCGTTTAACGTCGTTCTATGTAAAGTGTAAAACAGGTAACTAAAGCTTGTTTGAGTGTGCTAAATCGCTTACAAAGGAAGAAATGAGATAGACATGCCATTAAGCCATTTTCGAAGACAATATGAGCAGCTATAGAAGTTTGAGAGGGGGAGAATCATCGGCCTCATGGAAGTTGAATGGTCAGCTAGGTGAGTAGCTCATCAATTATGCGGCTCTAATTGTGTTAGCACCAATGGATCCGAGAGATGTCAATTACACGAAGACCAGGCTCAGGACGCCCTCGACTGACCAGTCATTTAGAAGACCGCCATATCGTAAAAAATGCATGCGTATAGCCAACTGCTTCATCGGCCGCCAGCCAGGACAGATAGCACCTTCAATAGGGCCCCTGGGTCTTCTCGATCCAAATTAAAGTGCCTGGCTGAAGGACATTTAGGAACGCAGCTCCAATTAAGTGAGCTGCCCTTGACGCCTACGCATCATTGCCACCGTATGGAGTGGTGCCGCGCACAAGGAAACTGGACTGCAACGGAATGGAACCATGACATCTTTAGCGACGAATCCAGATTCAATCTCAGCAGTGATAACAATCGCATTCGTGTGTGGAGACCCCGTGGTGAACGCCTCAATCGTGCCTTTGCTTTACAGCGACACACCACTCCAACAGCTGGTGTGACGGCATGGGGTGCCATTGCCAACAATGCATGGTCACCTCTAGTATTGATCCATGGCACCATGGTAGCCTAGCGGTATGTCCATGACATCCACATGTTTTGCCACTCTTGCAACGGTTCCCAGGGTCCATTTTTCAACAAAGACAATGCTCGGTCTCACACCACAAGGGTGTTACAAGACTGACTCCGCACTGTTACTACCCTTCCTTGGGCTGCCCGATCTCCAGATTTGTCTCCAAATGAGCAAAACTGGGATTGTTTGGAACGGCGAATTTGAAAGAAATAGAGGCCAGGTTACAAAAAATATGGAATGAAATGTCTCAAGACATTATACAGAGCTTTTATGCATCAATGCCCGATCATGTCACATCGTGCATTCGCGCTAGATGGAGTTCAACAGGGTATTAAATCCTCGGTTCTTTTGCCTTTTTCTCTAAAATAAATGATTATTCTTTTTTCTTTGATTTTCTAATCATTTACTTACATCAATATAGTCATTACGTATGTAAAATTTCGTTTCATTTTGACGACTCTTTCTTGATGAGCTAATTTGTTTGTCTATGATTGTATATAAAATGCATATAACAGGTTAATCTACTTTAATCTTTTTTAAAAATATCTTCTTCGAAGTATACGACAGGGTTCCACCAAAAGTCCTTATAGGTCTAAGGTTTCCATGATTCGATAAAGTTTGAATACCACTGATCTACATCGTCAATCCGGTGCTCATCGAGAGAGAGAGATCAATGCATTGCTACTTATACATCCTGGCATGGTTCGCTGATCGGGCAGGTCTCGTCAGCAGCACGGAATATAAATATAATGCCCCAATTTTTCTTTGAACCATCAACACTTTTTCAAGGACTTCAAATGGTCCGTAGACCAGGGTTTGGTAATGGTCCACTATACTAATGTTAGTGATCGCGCAGTGGGACAGAGTCATCCCAAACATTTTTTATAAATACTTTTATTATACACGATAAATCTTTTTCAAGTGAATAAATTAATCAAAAGAAAGTAGTCTTACCCACTTTTTTAAATTTTCAAATTTTCTTTGAAAGTTGAGGAAAAAATCCAATCAACCAAAAAGTTTCAACTGTGTGCGATATTTTTGCATGACACTAATAAAGGACACAAATCACTAAGACACTTTTCGCTAATGTTACAAAATAATGTTATTTTCAGACAAAACTGTCACATTTTGTTCTAGTTATCGTAGTTTTATTGTCCTTTGATGATTGGCAAATAGCATGCTGAACGTTTTCTTGCTTATGTCTTTTTAAAGGTGCAAGTGTAGCTTGTGGCTTCATATCTTTCTTGGCGGAGTTCTTTAGGAAGCACATTTGTGAATTTTCCTTTCAACTAAACGAGTAAATGAATAATAACGTTTCACTATTCAGCTACTCAAGGATTTTTGGTGATCGGACCTCTTGAGTTTGAACCACGGTCAAGTGACGAGGACGACAATTGAGCTGACACTTTTCCTCTTAACTTCCCCACCACACCAACGGGATGAAGTTTAATCATTGGCACATATTTAACGTACATCGCCCCTTACACGCTGGTTTTCAGCGGTACCAGACTCGAACTCATGACACGCCGTCCTCGAGTCCGTTACTTTGACCACTAGGCTACCACAGTAGATCTTTAAACTGAAACGTTTCTTTATCACTTTTATGAAATTTACTTTCCCTATCATGGACAATACCCATATTTCAGCAGGTTCTTCCTTTGATTTTGATCAGCTTCAACTTCATCCAAAATAGATTGCAGATTCCCATTTCTTCTTTTTTCCTTTCCTATTATTTGTTCACACTCTTTCTCTATATATTTACATATCTTGTGTTCAAATTTTCAATCCTTAACAAAATACGTTTTATTCATTCACTCAAGTTCAAATAAATGACACTTGATGTTAATACAGTTTTTTTCAAACATTAATACAATAATTAAACTTAATTAATTAATTATAGATTAAGAGATGTATATTTCTCAGTCGATATTATTCCTCTAGATGGCAACATAATTGCATAAAACATATATTGTTAAATTTGCAATGAAAATTTAATTTAACATGAATAATCATATGCTAGTTAGGTGTCAGCATTCCTTTTACACTCGTTTAAGATAAATTCTTACCCATTATATTCAAATTTTATAAAAAATGTAATTAAAATTTTAATGTGTTTAAAAAGTTTTTAATGTTAAGTTAAAAGATGTGTTTGGCCACTTAAGGTATCCGACTACTCTAAAATCGGGTAATTGGTGAAAAATAGACAAAAAAATTTTATGATTCTATTTTGTAGACCAACTTATTAGCTTTATAAAATTGCCAAGTTTTTTATTTTTCGTTCACTAGAACAAAAGTTACAACTGTTTTAGTACAAGCAGATGACACTTCCAGTTGGTAACTGCCGATCGGAAGTGGCATTCTGAAACCAAAACTGAAACTTTGTTCGGTTTCTTTCCACTTTTTCAAAAATATTTTTTGAAGTAAAGTATATTTTAATATTTTGTTTAACGTTATTAAGAAGCCTCACTTATTTTTTTTTTTTTTTGTAAAAGGAGTTTTCAAATCTGGCAATTTCAGGATATTTGTTTATTTACTTCTTAACGCTCGATATCACTGCTAACTTTTTTCATTCTAGTTTTTACTGAAATAGGTTCATTTTGATTTTCGTATTTGATAAAACTGCTTTTTAATTATTCTTCAAATATCTGACATGAGACATGGACGAAAAATACGTTCAAAGAATCGAAAGTTTAATGGTAATTTCCGCACTGCTCAAAAGAAAGTTAGTGATGGAAGTATTAGTACAGAAAAATTGGGAGGAGGATTAAGTGACACTTTATTTAATGTTGATACCGGAACTCTTTCTGGTAATAGAATTTTCGACATCAAAATACTGGTATCAATATTCTCTATTCTTTCTTGCCCTGTTTGTTTTGATCAAGAACTGTACTTGGTTGAAGACTCAAGACTTGGTTTGCAGTCAAATTTGTGTCTCAAGTGTAAGAACTGTTCATTTTCAAAAGGATTCACTTCTACATCAAAGGTGAATAATTTAAATACAGTAAACCTTCTCGTCTTTGGAATGAGAGTTATTGGCAAAGGATTTTCAGCTGGAAAGAAACTGTTCAGTATGCTGAATATTCCTTATCTTTCAAAATGTACATACAGACAACATGAAATTTAGTTGCTGCATGCTACGTCACAAGCTGCAAACAGTTTTATGTTGGAGTCAGCAAAATCCATTGCGGAATGTTCAAATGAGTGTGGCGTTAGTGTAGATGGTACATGGCAAAAACGTGGCTACTCTTCACTGAATGGATGTGTTTCGGCAATTTCTGTGGACTCTGGAAAAATATTAGACATTGAAGTGCTCAGTCAATATTGTCGAGTGTGTACAAAAAACGAAAAAACATCGGGACCCTCCAAAAAATGCGTAGTGTCACATTTTTGTAAAAATCACAAAGGATCAGCTTCTAATATGGAAACTGTCGGTGCTTATAGGATTTTTGAAAGTTCTGAAGCAAACCGCAGTCTTCGATATACATCTTACTACGGAGATGGGGATTCAAAGGCGTTCAATAATGTGAAAGACATGTATGGTATTGAGAGCATAACTAAATATGAGTGCATAGGACATGTGCAGAAGAGAGTTGGCTCTCGTTTACGAAAGCTGAAGAAATCCACAAAAGGTTTAGGTGGGAAAGGCAAATTGACCGACAAATTTATCGACACACTTCAAAATTATTTTGGAATTGCTATTCGAAGTAATGTCGTTAATTTGTCTAACATGCAGACTGCAGTCATTGCTGCTCAACCGACAAAAAACCCATGCATGGACAATGCCCTTCTGGATCCGATACGTGGTGCAAATACCAAAAGGCCAGGCAAGAAGAAAAACTGCATAAACATAGAATAAATGGCTTACCAACTGCTGTATTGAACACGGTGAAAAACACCTATATGGATTTATGTGATCAATCACTTCTCGAAAAATGTTTGCATGGAAAGACCCAAAATGCCAATGAAAGTTTTAATGGTGTTTTGTGGAGCATAACCCCAAAAGAAACTTTTGTTGAACTTCTGACATTACAATTTGGCGCGTTCTTAGCTTTATTACAGTTCAATGATGGATCTAAAGGGATTCTTTCCGTGTTGGAACATTTACACATCCCAATGGGTTGTTTCATTGTGAAGGGCTGTTCAAACGTTGATGATGAAAGAATTGTCGACTCGGAGAGACATTCATTGCCAACTACAAAAAACAAGAGAAAAAAACTCAGAGGAAAAAAAGGAACTGTGCATTATCTGAGAAAAAGGAAGGTGTTACGTATAAATCTGGGGAATTTTAAACCTGTAATATTTAGAAAAAAGTGTTTCAAACTTTAAAATGTGTTTTACACGAAATGTGTTTTTTTGAAAAAAATCAAACGGGGACAAGGATTGCTGAAAAAGTTTCTAAAATAATTTACTGAAATTTTTTGTGTATGTTCTGTATAATAGTATAATTATTTTGATCTTCAGATTTATAAATCACTGCATTATTAGAAAATTTACAGTCCCTTATGGGAATATAACCACTGTTTTTTAAGCAATTTCGTATAACGACTAAGATAAAGTGCTCTATTTTTTGTAAAAATTAAAATATTTCTTATCCTAAAGGTCACTTCAAACATTAAAAACAAAGTGACATATCAAAACTGAAAAATTGAGTATTTGTTTATAAAAGTTTTGTACAGAGTTGGCCCCGTTTACGTAATTTTTTGTAAATTTTTACCAGTTTTTTCCCATTTTAATAATAATAATTTTTTTTCTCTTTTCAATTTTAGGATTTTTTTCTTAAAATATACCAAATAAACATAAAAATCACAAAAAAATCCCCATATCTCCATTTTTTCAAAAAAAAGTTGTCGCAACCAGTCGGATAACTTAATATTGTAATTATGTCAAATGTATATGCACATTTGTGTGTATTAATTATAATAAAATAATATAAAGTAACTAAAATAAAACTTATGTTATTTTAAGGTATCCGACTACTTGCAACAACTTTTTTTTAAAAAAAATGGAGATTTGGAGATTTTTTTGTTGTTTTTAGATTTGTTTAGTACATTTTAAGAAAAATATGCTAAAATTAAGAAGAGGAAAATAAATTAATATTAATAAAATAGCAAAAAATGGGTAAAAATTGACAAAAAAATAACATAAACGTGACACTTTCTATACCAAAAGTTTATAAACAAATTTTCAATTTTTGAATTCGGATGTGTTGCTGTGTTATTCCTTTTTGAAGCGACCTTCAAGAAAAGAGATATTTTAATTTTTAGAAAAACTAGAGCACTTTATCTTAGTTGTTATATGAAATTGCTTAAAAAAAACAGTGATTATATTCACATAAGGGACTGTAAATTTTATAATAAAACGGTGATTAATAAATCTGAATGTTAAAACACTTCTACTAGATACAGAACATACACAAAAAATTTCATTTAAATATTTTAAACGTTTTGAGTAATCGCTGGCCTCGTTTGAGCATTTAAAAAAAAACACATTTCGAGAAAAAAGCGTTTTAAAGTATGACATATATCTTGCTTAAAATAACGGCATCTGCTCTTACTAAAATACTTGTAGTTTTTGTTTTAGTGAACGGGAAATAAAAAACTTGGTATTTTTATAAAGCTAATAAAATGGCCTATAAAATAAAATCACAACACAAAAATTTTCAATTTTTGGAAATATTCACAATTTTAGGGTAGTCGGATGCCTTAAGTATGAATTGACTAATTTTTTTTATTACTTGCTTATATTCTGTTCATTTACGTCTGTAAACCCTGATGAGTCGTAGAACAGAACATCTAAAATCCTAAGCCATTCAGTGGAGAAAAATCTAGCATGTTTATAGAAAATATTTTGGAACAAAAGTGGTCGCATGGGGAGCTCAGCCACCCCAAGTACCTTAAGATTGGAAGAAAACATTTGCAAATCCCCAAAAAAGAGGACGATATGTCAGGAATACATTTTAGAGAGTTCACATGAAGATTGTCACAAAGGGTGGATATTTGTCAAGGTCATTAGTAACAAATAAACAGATTTCCAAGAATTAATGAATTCGTAAGCCTGTGGTGACTCTGTGACCCCCGTGGATGTTTCCTGCTAAAACAAAATTAAAAAAAAAATTTATTTTGGGGGTATTTTTGTATGTTTTACAGCTACAGATTAAATATCTTTTATGGAATAAATTTCTTACATATTAGTAAATCAATACCTCTATAAGAACTAAATTTCTTCAATTAAACAACATTAACTCTCATTATTTATTTGTCAACACGGTTTACATTTTATTTCTCATATAGATAAGCTGGCGTCATTCATCAGACTTATAACATTCATTTACTCAATCTTAATATTCTGTCGAAATCTGTCAAATGGCCCTTTAATACATTCTAAAATTTACACAGTTGTTCCGAGCACTCATATTTTAAATATTCTATTCATCAAACATCTAAATTAATATAACACCCAAATAGAGGAGATTCTATGCACATTGATAAATTACCTGAAGGCGAACTCACACAGACATAAGTTGAGACGTATTTTATAAAGAAATAAAGCATTTCTCTCAAAAGGTGGCGCATAAATATTTGATGTTTACTTTATTGTGACCATATCTCCAAATACAGACAGTTATTTAAAACCAGATTCTGAAGTGTGCTGTCATAATAATTCCTCGAAGATCTTTAAGAATTATTTAAATCCTTTGACTTTTCTCGAGGGAGATATTTTGCGAGAAAGTGTTTATTTAAAATATTTTGAAGTTGTTGATCTTCACACGTAATATAAATTGCGTGTTTGTTCAAAACTTAATGAAATTTCTATAAGAAATGTTTCTATAATTTGAGCAGATTGATTAAAGAAGTGTTAATAATAGTTTAATGCATTCAAATTTTAACTACATGAATACACTTTTGAGGTATTGCAGATTTCATGTTGGCATTTTTTAATATCCTTTTGGACCTTCAGAAATGCTACAGTAATTTTTTAATACAAACATATTATTAATATAAATTATATATTAATTAGATCAATTTACATTTATATGTAACTAGTGTACATGTATAATTCATATCAATTATATAAATTAAAATAAGTTAAATTTATATATAATTAATCTACACATGAATAATTCATGTGAATAATATAAAATAAATTAATTTAAATTTATAAATAACATAAGGGTATATGTATAAATAATATCATTAATGTACATTTAATTATAATTAATCTAATACACACACACAAGAGTATTATTAATAATAAGTATTAAATGTTTTTAGCCATAATATAAACACAACGAGAGTATAAATTTTTTTAAAAAAAATAATTCTTTTCATTTTTTCGATTTTTTCCAGTAATTATTCTTTCTTAGGTACTTTTTAAAATTTCGATGTGCTAATATTTTCTCTTCAATATATTCTTTGAACATTATCTGAACTTGGAAGTTTTCTGATCCTGAGGGAAAATCTAGCCTACGCCAGAATAATATATTTCCAACCAACGTTACTCAGAATTATCTAAGAAGTAAAATAAAGCTAACATGACTTAGAGAACTTAATTTATATTAAAAAAAACCAAATCGGATGAAATTTTTAACTGATGTGAAATTAATAGTTTTATAATGGAAATCAGTAAAGGTTCACTCACACACACACAGTTGGGAATTAATGGTAACTAAAATTTCTACTTTTCTTCTTTTATATAAGATATTAACACACATAAGTGCATGCACTGGTGGACGAGAAACAAATGGGAATACTAATGAAAATGAACCTGTATAGCAAGAGGAAAGTGAAGTAGTGAAAGCATGTTCAACATGATTTTATCCATACATTTTTATGTCACACAGGTGTTACAAGAGGTAGTTTTTTTCTTTTTTTTTTTTCTGTAAATTATACATTTTGGTAAAAAGAAAGAAAATTAACTACACTAATCTGCAGCATGATGTCAACAAGGAATTGAACACCATTTAATTATAGATAGCTTTCAACACATCAGGGCTAACTCAGTAAAAATATTCACTTCAAATATGCACTGATTATAGAGCATATTCTACAATATGTACTGTAATCAAATTGTCTTCCTCCTTCTCTATTTGACTAGGATTCCTTTTTTGGGGATGATATTGCATAATCAGCAAGACATTCAGGGAATCCCATTTACTTTCAAGGAGATTCAGTGACGGAGAACATGCTTGTCAGGCTAGGTGATGGTTAATTTCAGCATCAAATTTATTTGTTAAAAATTTGTACAACCTGTGTATTACGGCAAGCAATGCTATCCTCCATAAAATATATCTTTCACTTGCAGCATCTCCGAAAAGTTGAACATGTGAAAGCAGACATAATCTTGTACATACAGGACTGCCTAACCCACAACTAGGTGAGCTTCAAAAAGTTCCATCCATAGGCGCGTGGCATCTCTCAGATGCATCACCTCATATTTACATTTGAAGATTATTTAATCATTTTATTGGTGATATTTGGCATTAGAATACATTTGATATAAAATAATATATAAAACATAAACAGAAATTTAGAAATACTTAAACGAAAAAACATTAAAACGTTAATGTTTGGTTATCACTGTGTCACCATTGCTAACATTTTAAGATGACTTGTTGTAATCTTCAAAAATCACCTTCCAATGTTCAAAGCACATGTATTTTTTTGTATAATACAAAAAACTTTATTTCAGATGTCAGGAAACAATTTTAATAAAAAATAAAGTAGGAAAAGACCGAAAAAGTGCACCCCATCTGTTAATGACAGAAAAACAAAAATACTATATCTCCAATATAGAATAATATCATCAATGACCTCAGAAGTGATTTGAATGATGCTGGTGTTTCTGTCAGTTAAAAAAACTATCATTAGAAGATAAGCATATGTTCGACTATTAGGTAAAATTCCATGAAAAAAACCTTATCTCAATTTGCAGCAGTGTTAAAAAAACTATAGTGGCCAAAGGAACGCATTAATTGGACAAATGATTAGTGTTCTCTAGTTATATGGAGGGAGAAAACTAAGATATCGATATTCGGTAGTGATGGCCAAAAGTATATAAGACATAGAATAGGAGAAATGTTACATCCTGTCTGCATCCAGGCAAATGTGAAGTATCCACACAGTTTTACGATTTGGTCATGCATATCAGCTGATGGTATGGGCCGACTTTATATCATCGATGGGACACAGACTGTCAGAAAACACGTTGACACCATTCTAGAACCCAAGCATCTACCTTCGATCAGGGATCTATTTACCAACAATGCTTCATTTATTTTTCAGTAAAATTCTGCTCCTTGCCCCACAGTTAAAGCAATCGAAAGTATGGTATCGTTCTAAAATCATTGAGTTGTAGTACTGTCGAGGAAACAGTTCTTATCTCAGTCCTATCGAAAACTTGTGGCACCGTTTCAAAATTCTTGACCGAGAGAGGTACCCATGAAATAAAAACAAATGATTGAGGATAAATTGTTTCCTGGAATCAAGTAATAACAAAGGAAAAGTTTAGGAATATTTTCAGCTCAATAAAACATCAATGGGAAGCTGAAGTAAAAAATAAAGGCTACCCCACTGAGCACTGAAAATTCACCGCTATCGTCAGTATCTAATGTATATCGATAGTTATTGCAGTATAACTTTTTATTTGTGCATTGCAAATATTTGCATTTTGTTTTTTGTATTGAATTAAGAATTAAATTTTCTTTTGAATGATATAAAAGACTTTGCATTTTGTGTTTTATAACATTTTCTAAAAGCATACAAACTTGAGAAACATAACAACTTTAAAAAGTGTAAACAATTTAGGCCATCAGCGCATATTTATAGGCCAAGAACTTTTTACCTAGCCGCAGCATCTGATAAGTTTAAATTTCATTGGCACGATGAAATCGATTTGCCAAATGATCAGCTGTGACGCGTCATTCATTTTTCAACACTAAAACCTCCGGGATTTCGAATACCTTTAAACATGCACCGGTGTCGTGTCAATATCGCGATATAAAATATATAAAGTAATCATAATTACTTAATAAATGTAGAGCTACTGTTTAGTAGGGATTAGTTTTTTTTACAAGGGGTGATCAAATGAAAAGGTACGAAACGACATAAAAATTAAACAGTTAAATATTTGCATATTCGCAGGAGAATGTAGCGAGACATCTCGGATGCATTGGAGACTCTGACTGGATCGGATATGCGCGGTGCCCATGCGCAGGAGAGCAAAGCTCTTATAAAAAGCGGCGTCAAATGATGCGAGCACAGAATTATCGAGCACAGAAAAGCATTAACTCGATGTGTACTGTGAGACACTCGACGCTACGCAGTCATCAAGAAAAAAGACCGGCTGCTCACGAGGTGTGTTCTGCTCATGATAACGCGCGTCCACACGTCTCAGAGTCACACAAATGAACTGACAAGTTCAATGGGAGACGTTGACCATCCGTCTACAGTCGGACATGTCACCTGCGATTTCATGTGTTGGTCACTGAAGAAACACTGAAAGGAAAGCGTTCAACTGGACGAGTACTCAAGACACTGTGAAGACTGGGCTCGTCACAGCACAGGATTCTGGAACAAGAATCTGCGGCTTGTTCATCAGTGGATCGTTGTGCTCAGGCCTATGGTGTATATTTTGAATAAAGTCTACATTTGTACCAACCGTGTCGTTTCGTACCTTTTCATTTGATCACCCCTTGTATTAGTGTTATTTTATACAGTTATCACATATATTATGCCATTTATATTATAAAAAACTGACATTGACATTATGTTTCGTGAAGTTTGTTGGACCACTGTTTTGCCAGAAAGAATTTCAAGTCGCAAATCTGCCAGGAACATTACTATCATACGGTATCCAATTTGTGCCATCCTTTACGACAAATATACCAGGATTTACTGGAATATTATCAAATTCATCTGCTTTTTCTTCAGATTTTTCGCAGTTACTATCACTCAATCTTATGTCTTCATCTGAATCTAAATTAGAACAAGAAAGCTCACCACCATCCGATTCATTCTCTTGGTTTCGAAACGATACCAGTGGACGTTCTAAGTAAATTTAGTTCTATTCTACTTCAATTTTATGATCTCTTTATCATATTAATTTAATAGCCTTGGGAGCAATCTCAATTAATTTCTTAACCTAACTTATAAGATTATTCAAAGTACACTTATGTTCTCATCAACTTGTAAATCACTTGTCAGCTCTTTCTTAAGCTGCTACGGTCATCTTCAAATCAACTTATCTAATATTTCTACTTCTCGGAATGGCAGTTATAGCTTGAATGATAACTTCAGGACGAACAACTCTCTGCTTACGATTCACGATCCACAATTAACTTTAACACACCCCTTGCCAGGATTTAAATAGCATTTAGATTAGCATAAAGTAAAGTCATGTCTACGTAAAGCGGTTTTAATGTCAAAACACAGTTAAAGAATAATTTCCCCAAGAGGATTAGTTGAAGAACCACGGATTGAACCAGCCGCAAGCTTAATAATTAAAAGAAATATGTAAATATTTTTGTAACTTAATACAGATAAAGTATTACATTGCAATGGGGACAGTGATATTGGCTTTTAAGGGCATCTTTTTATTTTTATTTCTTCTCGAGAAACACATTGCAAATTGCCTTGCCAATTCCTGTTCTTTGTCAAATATTTTCAAGAATCTGAGTTCCAGCCTTGGACGAAAATTCCCGCCTTCACCGCAAAGAAAATCCCTGGGAGACGTTTTTCAGTACCATGGACCAAACTGCATATCTTAAAAAATTCCTAGAACTAATAATCTCACTATAATTTTTAAAAAGGTATGCATATCAAATATAGAAAGAAAAAAAATATATTAAGTGTCCGTACAGCGTAGGGGCACATTTATTTTGGAAAGCTTTCGGTAACCCGTACGGTGTACAAACAAATCAGTTAAGTGGTCAAAAACCTTAATTCATATTGGAAATAAGACAGTTTATGAGTTCCACTGACATTATCCCTGTTCCTTTAGCAAAGCTATTTTCAAGTATTTCTCTCCTTTTATAGGGAAGAGGAGAATTGATCTCCCTAAAGCTTCCCAAATATTATCTATATGGTTAAGATCTGGAGATATTAATGATAATGCAGATATCCAGAATTTTACTACTTTCTAGAAATGTTTTCTGCCTGAAGAACTTACTCCATTGAACAGGATTCCAAGCGTTAATCCTTGTAACTCACAAAGTCAAATTGGCCTTGTCAAAGACAAGGCTATCTGCAAATCTATCTGACATGATGTCTGTCCATACCATAAATTTCCGCAAATAAACTGTTTTTTGATCGGTTTTTCGTGGATATGTAGTTAGTTTCTGATTCCCTTCAGATGGAAGTACATCGATGAAAAATAGATACGCCAAATCTCAATTCAAAAGTGAATATAATTATTTTTTCGCTGACCTCTTTGTTGTTCTGTTCACCATACTACTGACTTGACTAGTCTGTATGAGAAAATAAATAGTTCTGAGAAATAGAACATTTCATATATCTTTATGGAAACAGTAACCCTTGATACTTCGATTTCTGAGGTCACATGAAGTTAGGGAGCTACCTAAGAAGATATTGCATACATGTAGCAATTCGTTATATTAGACAAATATTTATGCTTTTCGATTACCACGGATCTTGAACATCCCTGTCCAGGTTCCTTTTCTACATATCTAGACACGCTTAACCCCTTATCACTCCAGTTAAAATCATAGGATGAAATTTCACCTTCTATCTCTTGCCACATGAAATTTCCGGGCTGAAGTGTTCAAAAGTAATGATCTAAAAGGATTAAAACTATCTATTTCTTCTGCCCGGAATCATGTTTATTTCTCACCAGATGGCAGTACCAGATTATTAGTACGTGTTTAGAGATAGTTGTCTTATTTTAAACTAGATGTTAGCTCAATCAAACATATATATTAGCGATAAGTTTTTGTAACCTTAGCTCAGTTACTTAGTTCCGCTTTTCGTGAATACACACGTGGAGTTGTGTTCTGCAATATTTTTTTTTAATATTGTATTCATTATAGAGTTAGTCAGGAAGTGAATCGGATTCTAATTTTAAGTATAAATGAATCTGAGAGTGATTCTGAAATAACTGATTTTTTTAAATGTTCGGTTAGTGAATCTGAGAGCAGTTATTATGGCCTTTTTATCTCATGCTGTGTAATTTATCTCACAAGACAAAATTGCTAATGTATTTTCACATTATGCATAAGTGTAATAAAATTCTGCTTTATTGTTTAAAACATATGTTTTTTAATGTTGTTTCTTTGCCGGAAAACCAACATTCAGTCATAATACCCTAAAATGTTGGCTTTTCTTAAAATTTAATTTTTTTGTATTTCAAGCTAAAAATTTATCCGAAATTTAAAAATAAATACATATATTGCACATTCATTTAGTTTATATAAGTCTCTTGAATAAAAATATAGCCACTTTTATCATCATTTTCTTCAAAATTATGTGACCGTTATGGGTCTCTAAAGGTTCAATGCTGGGCATGATATTAAGCTTTTAAGTGATATTTCGCTTGCACTTGAGAAGCCTGAGCACCTGTAGCCGGCTTCTCAACGATTTGCCATTTTATTCCATTATCCAAACGTTAATAATTACGAATTTTACGCTACGGTTAACAATTTTTAAACTTCACCAATATTGTCAAAATGAAAAAAGAAATCCATGGATATCGCCAAATTGTGTGAACGAAGAACGAAAAAAAATTAAAGTACAGGACTAAAAGTATTTAGACTTACAAAGTAATTTTTGCCTAAAAGTATATATGGGAACTCACAAACACAAATACATTTATTCAATCTTTCATTTTTGTGTGTAAAATATATATCTATGGTCATATATAGGAAAGTCATCCATTTTACCATTTGTTCATTATTCTTCATGAAGCTTGTTGAAATATGTTAACTTTCTGTATTTGGAACACCTGAGTCTTTCATTGAGCCTGATTTTATTTAAATGTTATTAAAACTTTTTAAGCTCATTTTACATACATTTTCATTTACATTATATTCTATATAATATATCATTATCTAAAAATACATTTATATAAATTCTTCGAATAAATGAATAATTGGAAATGAAAAAGAATTCAGATCGTTGAGATTTTGATTGCTGGACTAAGCTAGATTATTGGGGAAAATTAAGTATGTTTTCCATCATATTGCTCATTTCTTATAGCCCTTGTGATGCATTATAGTCTGCAATTATATAGAATTCCTTCACTGCTTCTTGTTTCATGAATATTATTTAATGATCTATCTAAAGTACTTTGTTTAAATGATCAGGTATTAAAAATTTATAAGCAAGTACTAAAAATTAATGTATATTTTCATATTTGAAAAAAAAATGTACTTTCAAAGCATTTTTATATTCTAAAAATTTTAGATTTCATATTGAGTTTTCCTAAAAGAGACATTTAAAAATTAATAATGTATTAATATTAACTTGTTTGTAATTTTTTCCCATTGAAATCACATAACGAGAAGAGAACTGGGAAATAGGATTGAAAATGCAAAACGTGCCAGATTTCTCGAATGGTCTTCGCATTCAAATCGATAAAATATTACAGATTTATTTCTCAAGTGATCAAATAAAAGTTAAATTTTGCTTCAAATTCGATTGGAAACACTATCAAAAACACATTAATGGTCTTATAATCCGATTAAGGGATCCCAGAAAATTTTCCTACTGCCCTTAATCATTCCCCTCTCAGATCGTCCGACAGTTTTTCCTTTCTCTTCACTTCTCTTCCTGTCTCGCCTCCCGTTTAAAAGAATCCCATTAAGAAAATCTCAGAACTAGAAAAGAAAGTTAAGGGATTGGTGGGAAGAATGAAAGTGCGAAATATCGAACAAACCAAGTGAGAAAAAAAGAGGAGGGTGGCAAGGAGATCGTCAAGTATAAGAAATGACTTTTGAGAGAATAAATTTTTGTTTTATTTTATTTATAATTTCGTAGAAAATTTTTATAAGTATTAGAAATAAGGGATTATTGTTGAAGGATTTATAGATAAAAATCATGATCCTGGATCATAAGAGCATAGAGAAACCAGAAACTGAGTAGAAATTGGCAAAAGTGCGTGGAATCAATTCTCAAATATAAGATGTTTCTGACTCATTTTAGTATTTAAAAAAATACGGTGTGATTTTAATAGGTATATCCCAATGTTTCTGCATTGATCTTTAATCTCCCAGACAAATTTGAAATTTCGTGTAGAAGCAAATATTTTTTATTCAGCGGAAACATGTAGTAGTCTTTTTTGGAGAGTAACGTTCACGTATTATACTTTAGATGCCACAAACCTCTTGTCACAGTTATTAATAATGGCGAGAGTATTGATATGTAATTAATATTCAAAGTGATATTAATATTGAAGAGAATCAACTTTCTTAACAATGTACTCCTATACTATGAGTAATATAGATTTATGTAACTCAATTGATATATATATTCTTTTACCGAATCAATATGAAAAGTGTGAATAGAATAAAGAAAACGCATGCATGTTTTCAGTATTATATGATATGCATTTATTTTTACCCAGTTTGCCTACTATATAATCAAAGACTGCCGTTCTTAAGGAGTAAACCCAAGCAGAGAGTGCTTCTGAGGTGAAACAGTTTTTTTATTTTTAAATTAAAACGCCAACTTACAAGCAGAAATTGTTTCATTATTTGGAAGTAAAATGAGATGTATTGCTAGCACACCTCGTAATTTTGAACTATTTTCGAATGAGGAAACCTGGATACCTACTATACTAATTTTCATACTACCGCAACGTAATAAATGAGGCCTACTTCAACTTCTATCAGTCTTGTTGCATGTGTTTGGTATTTAACCCTTCAACTGCCGATTAAAAGTTACGTGATTCGCTGTTAAAGGCCACCGTTTTTTATATAGGCGTTCGTATGCGGTGTAGTGGGGGGAGGGGGAGAATGCATAATAAGCAAATGTTCCTATTATAAAAGTAAATACTACCTAAATACTGTAAAGAACACCTTACGGTATTCCAAAGCCTTCGGAATTGTTTTATTGGTACCAGTGCAAAGTAAAAATGTATTTAGGAAGGACGTATGTATACATCCGGGAACTCAACGCACCATTTGAGATAAACGGATTTGTATGCCAGTGGATGCTAAAGGGTTAATGGAGACTAGGATAAATTTCTTGGCTCGACTGAAACAACGCCATTCATTAGCTTGGCTACCATTGCTCCAATGTATCATGAGACATAAAATATAGCATTACATTTTCATCATTTCAATACACCAATCGGAGATTTCTGGATGGATTTATCAAATCTTGAAACTTGATTTCTTGTTAAGTGCCATATAAAACATAAAAATACCTTTATTCAAACCAATTCTCTAAAATTATGATGACATTGATTACGTTCATTTCTTGAAGTAAAAGCCGAAGTTAGCTTCTTCATTTTATGAATACACAGTCGTCATCCTTAGAAGAAATTTATAATCTTAAGGTGTCTATAAATTTGGGAGAAAGACATTTCTAAATTCATTTTTAAAATATCTTGAAATAATTGGCAGGATATATTTAATTTTACTTTGAGAGGGGGGGGGGAGGTATCTGAGAAGGTGTAATATGTCTGCATAGCAATTTTGAGGTATTACTAACACAAAATTTCTGATTTTGAATAAATATTGAATTTTTTTATTAATTGTTGTTACTCACATTTAAATTACTGTTTTAGGAAAAGTGCTTTCCGAAAATATAACAAAATATTAATAGTCAACGGAATAAAGATTAGTTACGTTTGATTGCAAATGCTTAAATATATGTTTCACTTTGATTATTCTTTTTCCTTTTAGTGAGTAGATAATGTGTTTTTTTAACTACTTTTATTTAAGTAGTTTGTATAAGAGAAACTTAAATAATGTAAGATTTTTGTTAGGCACTTGTAAATATATTTACGCGTTCTGAATTAAGTTTCAACTGAACCAAATTAATCAACATTTTTACACATGACAATTGTAAGTCTGAGTTGTATTCCATGCACATAGCAAGCATATAGTTCCATTTTCTCTCGTTCACTTTACAATATAATAAAAGGATGATTCAATTACATGTTTTATGTAACTAAGCATTATGCTATTATGCTAGCACTCTTATTTGCTCTGATTTTTTGATTCACGCCTCATTCTGATGCAACACGAGATCTATTGGCGAAGGAAATCTTAAGTTTGAACTATTATCAAAGGATTTGAATGACATCTGAATCAGCACTTCACTTTCTAAACTGCTACATCAAGCCTATGTGAGCACGTTATGTCAGCCTCAAAATATTTAACGTGCATCAGCTTTTCTAAATGGCTGGTCTTCAGTAGCAACAGGATTCGACAACACCGATCACGTGTTTTTGCAACTATAACCAATAGGTAACAGCAGTTTGATGTAGTTTTTATAGTAGTTTTGCTATAAAAACTACTACAAGACTTTTGTTGATGACTACTATACTGGGAATAGTAGTCATATCTGTAGTAATTTTTGAAATTTATAGTTCCACGGACAAGCCATGACAAAAAATCTATGGGAGTTACAATACAGCACATATTTTGATTTGATTAATACTATGATCATATATGTTTGATTTTAACCCTTAAATGCTATCCTTTGAAAACTTTATCTCCCAGACGATATGAGTTTTGGTATGCTTAAAACATAACTTAAATGTTAATAACATAAAAATTATACTACCTGCAGATGATTTCATGACATTTAGTCTCAACGTAAGCAAGAAAGTAAAATTTATTTATTTTCGAAGGAATGCTTACATATCTCAGCATGACGCTCTCCACATATTGCTCTAGAACGTAATAAACAAAATTTGCGTCAATCTACGCAACTTACATAGGCAAAAAGCACAAAATTTCGTTTTTTTCAGTTGCTGACTGTTCAGGTGATACAATATTCTGCTCCAATTACAAAGGTTCACGAATAATTGTGTCTGATACATTTAGACGTTTCTTCATCCATGGAGCAAGGAGATCTTTACTTAGTTTTATCGGAAATTTTCTTCTAGATAATGCTTTTTTTAGATTTGTGAGCCACATTTTGTACATGTGTAGCATCTGCGTTTACTAAACTGATATTTATCATGCCATAAAATACGCAAAGAGGCCTTCGACGTGTTTTTCTACGGCATGACATATTGTTACACATCTGATCTAATGTCTCTGCTTCTCCTTTTGTTGCATTGTAAAATTAAACTATTTCCGGTTTTCCACGTTCTTTATTTATATTCAGTTTTTTTGTGGAATGGAATGTAGACAGAAAAACAATATATTTGTTTCGTTTTTTTTTTTTTTTTGGATTTTAATGAAATTTTTATTTTTTGATTCATCCTCAGAAACAAAATTTCCATCATCATTGAACTCTTAATAATTCATGGATAGCCTCAGGATTTTACCCGAAATGTTTTATCTGCGAAAATATTTTGACATCGTCCCGACATCGCACAAAAATCTAAGAGGTTTTCAATATCAAACGTTATTGCTACTCTCGTCTCTCAGATTAACATTGTTCTAAAAATTCTACACGCGAAAATATTTTTTAAAAAAAATATTCTTACGTCTAGTAGCCAAGATTATATGAAGGTACTGAGTTATACGTTTTATTTCCTGTTTTGTTTGTAGAGAGTACAAAGTTATTTGTTAGAGTCGTAGTCTGCCAGACGAAAGGGTAGCAATTTAGGGTTAATTTATTGGAGATTTTCTTAAAATTTGTATCTGTAATAAACTACACTTCCCTTTTAAATAATGAGCTAAATAACTAAAGGAATACGAATCCATAATTGGTTAAATAGATCCAGATTTAAAAGCTGTAATTTACATCCTCAATTTTTAATGACATTTTTCAAAACACGCACAGAAAACAAAAACAATATTTAAAGCTCATTTTGTATTACGTCAACATATTACAACATACATGTGCGATTAATTCGTAACTAGGCTATATGAAATTACTTTTTACACATTATTAATTTTTTAAAGCAGACACTGGGAATTTATGCCATATTAATATTTCGGTAAAGTTTAAAATATCTTTTAGGAGCATCACGTATCCATATAAACAAAAATTTAATTAAATGAAATGCATTATTATTGGTATACTATAGCTATTTCAGAATACAATGTTTCAAACGATTAAAATGCTATGCATAGTGATATATAAAAGCAATTTTATGTAAAGTAATATTTAATCAAACCTTTTCGTTAAACCTATATACATTAAAGGAATAATTGCATTTCATTGCATGATAACATATTCAAATATCACGTTTATCTGAGTGAAATGTTAGGAATGGCATCTTATTAACTTCCTCACAAACCAATTTATATTAATCAGAGTGAGATGACATATGATTAGCTAATTACTCAAGCATAATATTATGTCTAAGAATATGTATACAACGTGTAACGATATTATAAATGAACAAGTGTCTTTCAATTTGATTTAGAATTTCCGAGTCGAACGGTCCAAATGATGCAGTGATAAATTAATGACATACTTTAACTAATATTCAAATAATATATATACTACTCATTTAATGTTTTTAAGGACAAACGTTTTGATCATTATATTAGTGTATGAATGATGTATTTAAAATACTGGTACTTCTATGATTTAAAATAATTTTATATATCATATAGCTTAATAAAACATTTATAAATATATTTTTAGCATGGAGCTCCAAACCATCTTATTTATTAGAATGCTATATTTTAGACAAGTAATGAAAAAGTGTTTCATCCACTGTTGTGTAAATGAAGAAGGGTAAAAGAATGCATGCTGTAAGTTAAAGATGAACCATTTTGTTTTTAATCATATATAAATACATACCAATTAATAAAATCAAAAATTATATTTATTTTCTATTTTTGTTACTTTAAAGTTTAGTATTTTCTGTTTAATAAAGGTAAAATATGAATCAGGATTTAATTCTTTTTTCATTTTTCCCTGATTTAAATAGCGTCATTTTTGATAGAGAAATTGTAACAATTAATGTTTAAAATATGTGCATGTATATTATGTTATAAATAATTTTCGCTTGTGATTAAAATAATACATAAAGAATAACGAATAAAAAAAGCAAAATGCATACTGATAAAAAATCATATTTAGGTGACATATTAATTATTTGGTTATCAGTTCAGCAAAGTGTATTTTAATTGAATAAGAAAACATATGTTCACATAATAAAAACATCGATACTTTATAATCAAAATATGTCTCAAATTGAATTAAACGAAATTAATAATTGAGATAAAGTCTATTTGTATAAGCGAAAATTAATCAAGGGTTCCATACATTTATCAATAAATTAATCAGAAAAAAATTCAATATAGATTTAATTTTCCGAGGAAGTATTACATCGTGTATTACTGGCAGATAACAGAAAATAAAAATAGCTCGTTACAATTTGCAGAGACATGTCCTATTTTTTTTTTTTTTTTTTACACTTTCAAATGTTGTCCAAATAGGAGTTTACACATTTTACTAAAACTGAAAATGGCAATTTAAAAACAAAGGAAGTTATTTAATTTTAAAACATTTGGATTTTCCTAATGTAAGCAAACTACCATCTGGAAAATTTATTTTTCTGCAATTATTTAGTGAATGAGAACTCTCCTTTTCCTGATTTCCCTTCTTGAAAAATCCTTTCTTTTCTGGCTCTTATTGTCTCTACAGTTTTCAACGATACTTAGACCCATAAGTCTCCCTTCCCTCCGAATAGCACGAGAGAAAAATAAACTTCCCGCTATTCATTTCTTCGCACTTACACAATTTGTCTTGAACAACTTCTTTCAAACACTATGCAAAGAAAATTTTGAATGTCTAGGAAAATTACACACCGAATAAGAAACGCCTATTTCTGAAATTCTAATTATGAAAAAAAAAGTATATTCTTCACAAGTTTTTTAGAAATAGTCTATAAGTAGGAAAAACGACTTACTTAGAACTTATTTGCATAATTGAAAATAATAATTGCGAGCGATGAGAAGTTACGAATTCTCTATTGGCTCAGTTAACTCTTTTATAATAATCAGGAAAATGGAAACAAAGTAATGTTTTACTAAGATTCTATTTCGGTTTTTTTTTTTTTGTTAATCATTTCATCATTTTAGCTAATTTTTTTTGAAAAATTTGTGATTCACATATATTTTTTTAAAAATTTAAATGTCACTTTGTCATTGCAGTGAGCTATCACATTTCCTGCGCTTTTGTACTTTTATTTTTTTCCGTTTTCGCTGTATAAAAAATCTTTGCATAGCTATATATAAGTGAATATCAATATTTTAATAATTATATTTTGATTTATTTTTATAAATAATAAAATAATAAAAATGGCTCTTATAATATGAAATAATAGGAATAATATCTTATTTATACTTTTTGAATCCATATTTTGATGATAAAACAAAATTTTAACTAAAAACATCATTTTTCTACCACCACGTGCTCTCCACTTAACTAGTACATGTGTGCTTCATAAAAATAAACGAATTTGAGTCAGGTTCTCTGTGAAGTTTTAAGAGTAGTAAAGTTAAGTTGCCTATTTCATACTTCAGATACCTATAAGTAAAGTAAGTTATCAAGTTACTGTGAAGTTTCTTATTTGATACCCAATGAACGAATATTTGTATAATTTTGAAGTTTAGGCATTTTAAACGCTGAAAAGTTAAATTTAAAAAATTATACATGACTAAATTGTTTAATGTATTTGCAGAGTTTACTCATAAAAACTGATACTGTAGTTTAATAACATCACAATTTTCTATAAGCTCATACACTGAAAATAAGAAATATATTTCATATTTAGAAGAAAATAAAAAGATATTTAAAGAAAATAATAGAAACGTATACAGTCAAAAGCTTTTCGAGACAATACATTATTCGAGCCCAACGTTACACACACACATGTTCAATAAAATCCGGCGTATAACGCGCACTTTTAACCCAAAAAATAAGATTGAAATTTACGGGTGCACTTTATACGCCGGGTATAAAAATGAGAACTTCAAAAATAGAAAAATAGGTGAGCATAAAAACTTAAAATTCTACATAAAGAACGGAATACTTTTAATTTAAAAAAATGTCACATCTTATGAGCTTAAAGGGTTATTTTTCCTAGAAATATACTATTTTTTCCAAATCCTGGGGTAATATCTCGAATAAATGTTTTTAAAACATAATATCTTTAATAACGTACATTGTAGGTTCCTTCGTAAAAAGGGGTGAGTGTTATACGACGAATGTACCTTAAAATTCAAAATTTCAGCTTGAAATTATAAATGTGAGTTATACTTCGAATTTTACGGTGCTCCAGAAGTTGCCATATACAGTACCAGAATAACACAGATAACTATAGATATTCACTTTATTTTACTTCCAGTTATCATTGTGGTCAAGACTTAACCACATTTATGTACAATTAGTTATCTTCAACTGATAAATTTGTTGCTACATATCTCTCCTTGTATATCTGTTTCTAGAACATAACGCTCATCTTATTTTTCCTTAGCGATGAATAAGTTTCTCCAAGGAAAACTGTAAATACCGGCAGGGAAAACGAAACACAGTTAACTTTTAATGGATAGAGATGTCCCAGAACGTAAAGAAAGATAAGAAAAAGATGGCAACTACTTCGGGGCATCAAGTCATCTATCAAAACATGTCACGTGGTTGCTGCATCCGATCATTGGTTGTCCCGTTAGGCAACCAGCGAAAGGGGAAGGATGCATTAGAAAAAAAAATCGGTTTGCATTATTCCATCCCAAAGTATCTTCTTTGATTCCAAAGATGGATAGCATCGAGGTTTCTTTTCCCACCCTCCCTGAACTAAGCGGATATCCGGTATTGACTTGAGACTTCTGTATTATTGATAAATATTTCGATTTAAAGATGGAATCAGTCACTCCTCTTACATCCCATTTGTAACATCAGTTGAGTGAACGGATTTTCTGTTTTTAGATGGGAAACTTGTAAGTGAGGATCTCATGAATGTTTAACATTTTCCTTTAATTTTACTGCAAAGTTTGATGTTTGTGGTGCTAGGGGGAGTTTTAAATTATCCTCCTATTGCTTAAAAATGGATATGTATTATCTAATTTTCAAAAAGTAAATATGCTTTAGCTTTGAAAAATATATTATCTCTCTCTATAATCTTAGATTACAACACTTAAACTTAATTTACTACTAAAAACGATAAAGATTTTGATTACAATTAAATTGATGGCTAAGAAATCAATATTAAGGAAATTTACTCAAAATGCCTTCTAACTGAAATTGGAGCATTTACGAAGATTTGAAAATTTAATAACATCCCTCAAATACTGTAAAACCTTTTACCGAAGTCAAGCCACGATATTTTTTAATAAATCTCAAAGTGATAAAATTGACAGGTGGACAGGCATATAGAGTGAGAGGAGTGGATGCATTCATATTTTTACCCTTTAACCTCTTGCGTACTAGACTGCACGTTTTAGCGCGCACTCAAATCCCAGATTTCTCGGGATACTGAACTTGACGTTACGACGCACTTTTCATTTTTCTTTTTGAGGCTGACTAAAGTACACGTTCATTCATGTTTAGTTTCACTTTCAAAAAAGTTTGTATAACAATTTTTTTTCTTGCCAATATGGAATCGTTGTTGGATTTCAACGAAAGTGACTAAATCAGAATATATGCCGGAAACCGATGAATACGCGACAGTGACACTGATACGGATTTATCTATTTGGCATAAAAATGATGAAGAAGTTGAACGAAAATGACATTGTAACGCATGTGGAAATGCTTTTCGTTCCACGGAACATTTAGAGCAATTTCACAAAGAGTTATAATTTAAATTTAAATTTTACTATTTTTTTTTTCAAATATTAACTAGACATTTTGTAACTCAACTTTTTAAAAAAAATTTATGCAATCCCAGTAAAAAACAAGATATCAATCATTGGCATGGTCAAGTAATTTTAGCTCGTTTTTCACATGTTGTATTTTACAATAATGCAGCTAATGAACTTTTTACTAACAGAAAGTAGTGTGTACTGTACTAAAAAAAATTAAAAATGATTAAATTTAAATATGATTGGGCTCATCTAGGGCACAAATGCGACCAAATGCCTCAGACCCGAGGTCAATTGGTTGCTTATTGGCTGAGAAAAAGGTACGACAAAATATGGAACGAAGACGAAGACGAAATTTGCGTCCTAATAGCGGTTTTGTTCCACTACGTGAAAAATGCCCTAAAAATATACGTTATAATGTTTACTGCGATGGTTACACTGGTTGTACACCCAAATAAGCCATGTATGCCCACGAGATTAAAACGGGATTTTGCCTTATACATGGAATTTATCTACTAGTAGTTACACGGTGCGCAACTTGTTAACATCTACATTACACCATTTAAGGCTGTAAGAAAAATATTTACTATCAATCTTTTATATGCTTGATTGACTCCGCAGTATTGATATATGTTTGTTTCAACTATAGATGACTAAGTTAATAAAATATTAAAGCTAGTACTAAACCATTGAACGATATAAGGACAGCAACAGAAAACATTTGATAAAGTCTGAGACAAATATTTTATTAGTTCTCAAGCTACATCAAGATATCCATTTTACACGTATTTGTTAAGCGAGTGAGTTCATCTGTGTTAAATTATTAATCGTGTTACTGTCAATATTTCGGCCTAAAAGCCAGGTTAGGAAATGTTAAGCATAAAATATATACTGTAATAACTGGAAATAGGAAGAAATGGAAAAGTATTGGTTCACAAAGAGATTGGTTTAAAATATATCTATGTTATTGCCAAAGAAATTTACTCTAAAAACCTAGTTCTTAAAATCCTACAAACACTTATACAATGAATTAAGTAATAGTTCTGTTAAATCATAAATTAACATTAAAATTACATTGGAAAAAATTCGCACTTGAACCGTTACAAAACGGAGATATAAGTATCTTCCATCGTTTTAGTGGGTTAGAAATAAATCTAAATAAGAAAATAATTATAAAAGAGAGAAAAGGCATGGGAACCTTCTTCATTTCCTACAGAACAAAAAAGTTACACTTGGATAAAATACAACCACTAAAATAAAACTTGCCATTTTTAAACTTTTAATAGAAGCGATAAAATCTTTTAAGCTATTCTTTTTTCCTATGCTACGACAATAAGAATGGGTTGATGTAACATCTAATCGGTGGTTCCAGATTCTGGCATTTTTAATATCTTGAGGAGGTTTAAATTGACTTTTAATTTTCAATTTGAGAAATGAAACATTTGGGATTACCTTAACTTTAAAAACGGTAAAATAATACATAAATACTAAAAAAATACTTGAGATTGATATATAAGGAGTAATTAATTTAAAAGTAATTTAAACATTGTAAGTAATTTAAAATTTACGGTTTTTATTTAGACTCTTACATGTTCATGTGTTTTTAAGCATAAATAACTAAATACTATCCTCTTAGACTACCCTTCCACTGCAAACGAGGAATTTGTACTCTCTATTTATGTACAACACTAAATAGTTTGGAAAAAAATGAAAGGAAACATAATACAATATTCTTATTTTTAACTCACAGTCTTTGAATCGAATGATTCGTTGCACAGTAACACAGATTTATGTCTAATTATCTAGAGTTAACTTGTATAATGGAAATACATGGGTAGTATCACAAAATTTAATGAAATAAATAAGAATATTATTATGTAAATAAAAAAAATGTTAATATTTTGTTTTAAAATGAAAGTTTTCTTAACAATGAGGGTAATTTTTAACATCATTTATGAAAATGGGTCTCTGCCTTCTATGTAGTTAAATGTCTAAAAAAAGATGAACAAGAGATAAATTAAGACTCACTGTAAGACTGTGTCCTTACAGTGGGTCCCAAGTCATCTTGGGATCCCCGGCAATGAGAGAGCTGACCAAAAAGCCAAGCAGGGAGCCGAGTCGTCTCAACCGGAAGTCCCTTGACTCTCAGAAAAGCAAAGCCGATTATTTCTACATCCATCAACTAATATACAACCGTGATCCAAAAAAGCAAGAATCTTGGAAAGCCTTGGGTAACTCTGGCCACTGTGGGTCCACCCCCGATGTACCTGGAGAGAGTCTAGGATGTTGCCCGCTGACTACTAACCACCAGAGATGACTTTTTGGGAGCACACCTCCACTGGCTTGGCCTGGCTGCTGACGAGGCTGCCCGTTCTGCGGCTATGCCAGAATGGGTGGTCACCAACTGCCCAATGCACCTGACTCGATGAATGCCCGACTGACGGCATCGTCAGTCGGTACTGGGAGGCTTGGCGCCAAATGGTCAAGAATCCAAGCACGGGTGTTGGATAAATAAAATTTAAAAAAATATTTTTTATTAATGCTGCAGTGTGGAACACGTCAGATTGCTTCAGAGCTTTTTTATTTCTAAAAAATATCCGATAGTTTGACCAAGCCTGCTACTACTGACACCTTTCAGGATAACACTAGCCTAACTTTTTCCAAACTTTCCTCCATTAAAAGGATGGAATTAAACTCACTCTGGAGAGCACCACCCATACATTCAGAGCTTGCCATTGCCCATCTTCAAACAGGATAATGCGTGACCCCAAGTCGCACGCAATGTTCAAAAGTTCCTTTTTTTTCATTATATTGAATTGCCTCCCTGGCCTGCTTGTTCTTTTGTCCACCACCAATCGAAAACGTGTGGTCCACTTTTGCACAACGACTGCCCTGTCATACACCACCCTCCGTTGCACAAGTTTAACTTTGGCAATATGTGGAATCCGCATGGTCTGCTACCCCAAGGATACATTCAAAGCTTCTTTGATTCTGTGCCGAGGCGTGTGACAGTGGGAAAAGAAAACACAATGTGGCTACACTAACTACTAATTTTGTCATCATCCACAAGTCACAAGAGGCTGAAATTTTAATCGTTTGATCTTTGTACAACATGTTATCTGCCAAATAAATTTCGCTGATATATCTCTGGTTCTTCTTAGTGTTGCATTTTGTGTGGCCAGCAGCGTATAAGCAAAAAATACATATGCCATTAGCGATAACTACTCAATCAAATTTTTTTCAAATTCTCAATTACTTTATTTTTATCTAGATATGACTTATATAAATACGATTTATTATTTAAATGTTTTATAGACCATATGAGCATTCTTGTTATTTAAAGGTTGATATTATAGAAACAAAGAGACAATTATTAAATTTTAAAAAATGTTTTAACTCATGTTTCAGTATATTGGCATACATTCTGAGGTAGTTCAATGAAACTTTTTAATATGAAATAGCATGGATATTGAAAATTAAATTCATTATAGCATTAAATCCTTAAAGTTGAAATAATTGGATGTTTCGTTTATTATGCTTTGTATTTGAGTATGAAGCTTACATTCTTATTACATAATTTTGTACATTGATGAATTATATTCTTAAATTTTATTTAATTTTGAATAATGAAACAATTCATTTAATAAATTCAAATCTTTTTCAAATCTTTCTCCAAAACATACCCAACCGTATTTATAATACTTTTTTTTCACATGATAAAAGGAATTTAAGGATAAATACCACGTGTTCCAAAAGAAAAATTTCAAATGAAATAAATATAAATTTAATGAAAAATAATTTAAAATAGGTAAAAAAAAATTAAAAATATAAGCATTAACAAAAAAGAGAGCACGATGAAGGGAATTCAACAGGTTTCCTTCGAATTTTAAAGTTATTTGCTTACATTTTTAAATTTAAATTCACATTTTCCCCACTTATTTTCAAATTATTTAATATATCAATTATTTTTATTTTCATATTTCTTATTTTATTTTAAAACATTAGCATGGACTTGGAAAATAGAATAAAAATAATAAAATACTAATAAATAGAATTAGAAAACAAGACAATTTTTTTTCCTGTTTAAAATGCATAACCTGTGATATTTTATAGCTTTAAAAAGAAATCTAATTAAAACGGTGAATCTGTGTGCCATTATTATTAAATATTAGTTTTCTTTAAAATAAAAATTAATAAGCACAATGAAAAATGATCTAAATCTTCAAGCCCCAAACTATAAAAAAGCAATCTGAATAATAAACTACTTGAAAGACCGTTTAAAATATTTTAATTGTATGGAATGCATTGATTTCGAACTTTCCATTTGATTTTTAATTTTTAGCCATGCAAAATGTAATTAATTGGGTTTCTTTTTAAGTAAAATGAAAATAAAATCACATATTGCTGTTTTTCGATCCCATATGTTAATTAAAATGTTTATTTTATTTCGTTGTTTTTATCGAAGAATATAATAACCACGAACTCTTCCATTCGAAATTATTTCATTTTAATTAGTTTGTGATAAGTGTATTAAGTTTTGAAACGGCTGATGATAAAAAATAAAACTGACTTCGCAAAAACAATTGTTAATTACATTTTGATTTAGAGGAACGCATGTATAAAGTAAAACAAAAGACTTTTTGAAACATATCTAGATTTAATTAATTCAAATCAAAATTATGTTTATGCGTGGAATGCTATTGAACACTTATTAATTATTTCAATACAAAATTTATTTATGACTTCTTTGTAGTTTTCGATTTTAATATCAAAATTTGATTAAACTACTACAATTTTTTTTAAAGAAATGTTTACTCGTCGGGAATTGCATCTTGATAATGATTTGAGTTAATTTCAAACGGTAAAATGTACCTAAAATTGGAGATTTAAAGAATAATTGTAGGATAAGGTAAGGTATTAAAAAAATATAAAAAAAACTTACCCCACAGGACTATCATTTATAATAAGTATGATACAAGTTACTGCTCACACAATTTGTGTTTATTTTTGGCTTTACTAAGTATGTTGTGATTAAAAGAAATAAAAAAACTTAAAAGGTATTGGACGGCCGAAAAATACTTTTTCACTGCAAATAATTTTGTTAAAGTTGTGTTTAAGTACATCATAGTTTTTTTGTCTTCGTGTAGTTACTTCGCGCTCTTTGGATCACTTATTTCAATAGAACCAAGGGATACAGATTATCTTGGAAAGACGTCGATACGCTAATATTAATATTTCTAATTGAAATAAGTATGTATATTATTGAAAAATGAAAAAAATATTAACTATTTAATATAAATATTCTTTTAACGATTAAATTAAGTTATACACTTTGCATCGCTTAAAACATTGGAACTTTTTTAAAACCATTTATTTGTTCTTTGAGAACTATAGGAGGAAGGAAAAAAATTAAATAAATTTATGTAGAGTAAGTACTAAATAAAACAATTTAATAAAGGAGTAAACTTTTCCGCAATTATCAATAAAGTTTAAAATGCGTAAATTTAAGTAATCATAATCTACTGTTTTCTGGAAATTCGATGCTTTTTTAATGGTGATACATTAAAATTTCCCCTTGATAAAATTATTATTATTTGATGTAAATCATGGGGTAGCGCATAAAAATAAAATTATAGTTTTCAATGGAATATAGAATTTTTGAAAAAATTATGTGTTTAATGAAGAAGTTTTTGAATTAAGTAATGTAAGTAAAACACATTTTGCATTTTATTTTTCCACTTAAAGCTGTTTCCAGTTACAAGAAAAATTTATTGAGTAAAATAAGAAATTTTGAACACTTATCACAACTAATGTGAAAATTACTGGTAAGTTTTTACAATAATAATACGGATAATTTCTCATTAAATGTTATGAGAAAATTGGCCAAATTTCTTTTGCTTTCAGAATATTCTTGAAGCCAATACATCCATGAAGAAAAGAATTTGATGAGCAAATGAAAAAAACTTAAAGCTGGTGTTAAACATTTTTTTTTTGCTTGAAATGCTTAAATTGAGCAAAAGATTATTTCTTTATCTGTTTTACATATTATAATATTAAATATAGGAAAATGAAAATAACAACGTTTCTGCAGCTAACAGATAGCTTTTTGTACCATACTTCTGTTTTTATTGAATATTCATACTGTTAATTCAAGCTCTACTTTTGGAAAATTAATTATGTTATGAATAAGGTTGAGAGTATTAAAAATTACCAGTAAGTTTGTTATTCAGTTTAAATTGTATTACAAAAAGTTTTTTTTATTATGTAAGTTATAAGAGCATGTTACTGTTACGGATACTTTAATACAAATCCGAATTATAATAGTTATGAGTGATACTTGAGAAAACAAGTACGTGAAATGTACTTCATGCATGTCAATCAAGTGGATGCGTGTCTGCATGTCAAAATTTTCAAAGTGTTCTTCAGTCTTACCTACAGTTCATGTTGCTTTTAAATTTTGTGACAAATATTTAATACTTACATTTTCATTTCCATACAAAAAAATCAAAATAATATTTTTATTAAGATTATGAATGGAATGAAAAATGATAATTTACCAATTGTAGTCTACCCATCTGCTGTTAATATTTCTAAGTATGTTTGAAGACCTGTTTTTACTAAGTAGTCCACTTGAATATAATGGTATACAGAAACGCATTATTTATACGATGCATA
Organism: Trichonephila clavata; assembly: GCA_019973975.1. Classification (NCBI taxonomy): domain Eukaryota; kingdom Metazoa; phylum Arthropoda; class Arachnida; order Araneae; family Nephilidae; genus Trichonephila; species Trichonephila clavata. The sequence goes on along the minus strand of BMAO01018046.1, from coordinate 52,311 downwards.
GAAATATATTATGCTATGGATGAAAATAAACAATTTCAAGAGTTTTCTTACAAATTCTCAAGAAATTTCACCTTATTTTGTAGCTATGTCTCAAAAGATCCTTTAAATATTCTATAGGATTTTAAATTCTTTACACAGAATGGAATATTCGAAACGTTTGATCTTACATTCTTAAATTTTTTTTACTTCAGGTACTTTCTTATGTGCCATATGATACCTCAACTTCTTTGCTAGGAATATGACAAAATAATCAAAAATGTTTATAATCAAAAGAAACGGAATCTTTAATTCGTACAAAGTTTAGTTTGAACTCAAATATCTAATGCCCGTAAAAAATTGAATAATGTCCTGAAGTCATGACATTGTACTCGTATCGTACAAAATTATGAAAACTTCAGATATTAGTTTTCTAGTTAAAACTATCCCAATACGCAATCTTAATCATCAGAAATATTAGTTTGCTGTATACAAAATTGGCATACGGAGATTTTATATCAGTAATTCTCAAACTTTTAATACTTGCCATCCAATTTTTGCTTATAGATTTCATCACAGACCCCTATACAATGACAATGTATTGAATTCAATAATAATGCAATAACGATTTTATAAATAAACCGTACAAATTATCAAGATAAGTATTAAATCTTGTATATAATTTTGCACATGACAAATCCATGGGAATCATTAGTAGTAATTAAACTTGTTCGTAACTGAGTATTGTTAGATTAATTATCAAATACATTATGCAATACTGATTCATTTATAAGTATATTATATTAGTGTAAAAAGGCGCATTTTATTTTTTATTATGTCAAAGAGTTTTTTTTTGTTTTACTTCCTTTAATATATATGTAAACTTTAAATCTTTAATTTTCAACTTTTCGATATGCTCACACAACCCCCGTTGGGTTATCACGCCCTTTAGATGGGCATGCCTCACAGTTTGAAAAACAGTGTGTTGTATGCAAGATGCTATTCTTTGCCATATTAAATTCATAAACGGTGTTAATTAATTCAAATGTTAAAATTACATATGTATGATTTTCTGAAATAAATTCATGTTTCAAAACATTACTTGATATTTGCTTATTTTCATATTCAGATGTATCATTTTAAAAATAAATACCTCAAAATTCCATTATTAACTTATTCTTATTTGATTATTCACATTTTGTTCATTTAAATGAACACAATACAATGAGAAGAAAACTATCCAATTCAGACGAAAGAACCAAATCGTGTTCGCTCTCTTCAATGGAATCTGATTTCGAATTCATTTTCAGGGAAAGACAACAACAATCTCTCCCAAGCGATGCAATAAAAGTGTCATTTAGCTTCTAGTTTGAATGCAAACTCTATCAAAAAGACATTAACAGTTTCGTAATCAGATTAAAATGTCTTAGAAGATTTTAGAATGGAGTTTCATTATTCCCTTCACATCACTTAGCACATTCTTTCTCTCATCCCTTCCTGCTTACGAATACCTCAAAGTAAGAAGGGAAGTAAGAGTATAAAGGAGAAATGAACGAGAATGAAAGAAAGTGAAACATTGAGTGTTCCAAGTTTGAAAACGAGAACGGCATGGATAGAAAATGAAGAATATTTATACTTTTTACTTGCTTTCATTCATAGTTCTATGGAAAATTTGCTGAAATCATGACACAAGAAAAAAAGTGAGTGGTGGGTCATTGTATTGAATAAGGATGCTTTATTAAACACCTCTGAGTCCATACATTGATGTCAAATAATCGTAAAATATTCTCACCGAAATTTGTGACATCATATCGTTTTGCACTTTTTGAGATATATTATATTAAATCACTATAAGGCTTAGTAAAATGTAATGATCTACATTCTAGGTACAATTTCTTAGATGAAAATAATTTCTTTATTTAGAATAGTTTATTTTATTAAACTCTAAATGAAACGATTTTTAAAGCATTTTGCTTATAATTTTTTTTAAAAAAATTGCTTAGACCAATGAAAATATCATTCAGTCTATAATTTCACATACTTTAGAATAGGTCAACATAAATTGATAAATATATTCATGAAAATGAAGTAATATAATTCAACTAGCTATTTTATTTACATATTTACGTGTATATAGTAAAAATTTGTTCTAAATACTGAACTAAAATTTCTAGAAATTTTATGATATTTTTGCTCTAAAAATTTAAAGCGAAAATTAAGATGCCTAAAAGTGTATAGTGATATTAGAATACAATGTTATGTGTTTAATACTATGACATTAAATTAATAATTCCAATGTGATTATTACGACGCAAATCCAATTAAATGCAAATAAATTTTATTAATTTTTGTGATTATAACAAAACAAAGTTTGTGTAAATTTGCTGACTTCTGAATAACTCTGATTATTCCGAAGATGATCATAAACATGAGTCATTCTTTTAAGGCATTTGTTTTAACATTTCTATTTTAAATAGAGTGGAAGGAATAATACAGTTCTTTCCACTTTCTCAACTTCTGGTGCTTTATACTGATGGAAGTAAATCAGACTCAAGTGAGACTGGTAGTGGAGTATATGCTGCATACGAGGAAGGTTTGGATTTTGTTGCAGATTTCACAGCCTTGACAGCTGTTCTATTTACCACTCGGAGCCTCTTGGAATCAAAGAGGACTAAATTTTACCCTCCATTTTTAAACTAGCGACACATAATTTTAACAGACAGCAGAAGTGCATTTCAATCCTTAAAAAATTGGTTGAATATTCTAGAAGAAACCCGTCAAGTTTCCAAAATTGTTACACTTTCACAGAAGAACAGAGTTTGTATTTAATATATCCCCACAATCCTGGAGAATTTGGAAATGATATGGTGGACTTGCTTACAAAAGAGAGAGGCCTTGTGTAACCCTCTCTCTCACTGCTGTCTTTTGTTAACTTCTTTCGCGACCAACATGTTTTCTATTCACAAGACAAGTTATATTTGGAAAGTGATTTCCGCGTACAATTGGTATTTTTTTTGAAATCACCTGTTCACTGTCCAACTAAAGGTTGGTACAAAATCCACACAGGTTGGCTAAGCTGCGTAGTGGTCACATCAGGAGCTTGGAATTTATCGACAGGGAAAATATTTTTTTCATCTTGCGTTTGTTGCTGTCCTGCTTCTCCTACTCATACCGTTGATTGTATTGCCGCCTCTGTAAGGTAGCTAACGAGTGAGGAGGTAAATGGACATAGGAACTACACTCATGTCCATAAATTAAGGATAATTCAGAATCACACAGAAATTGAACTCTAAAATAAAAATTTCACCTGTTGAATTTCACACACATCTTGAAGAAGAATATGCAAATTATACATGAAACCACCAGATGGCGCGAATAGTACGTCACAATGACGAGAGTGTAAGAGAGAGGTATATAAGGAATGGTGGCAAAGAAGTAAAATTGTTCACAAGCGCTTTAAAATCCTTTCAGTGCAATAACCGCATAATTATGGCACAAAGGAAGCATTTGGATGATTTTTTACGTGGTAGAATTCTCGTACGACTGGAATATGGACGTACCCAGCTAGAAGCATCCGAGGAACTTGGAATCACCCAGAGTATCATCTCCAGGCTTTGGCAACGATTCCAAGATGATGGTAATGTGAGTAGATGTTACAGCACAGGTCGCCCCTGAGTTACAACGCCGAATGAGGACCGGTATTTGGCAGTTACTGCCAAAAGAAACAGACGGAGCTCAGCATCAGACCTGTCTCGTCAGCTCTCTTCAGCTACCGGTACGACAGTTTCAAGGCAGACCGTCTACAGACGCTTAGGGCCCATTGGTCTATATGCTCGTAGGCCTGTCAGATGTGTTCCCCTTACCGCAACTCACTGTCGCCTGCGATTAACCTGGAGTAGAGAGCATGAATTGTGGACACCACAACAGTGGTCTTGTGTGATGTTTTCCGACGAGTCCAGGTTTAGTTTGCAGTCTGATTCTCACCGGACTTTCATATGGAGAGCGCCAGGTACCCGTTACCACCAAGAGAACACCATTAAACGTCACCGTTATGGTGGTGCAGGATGGCTCGTTTGGGGAGGAATTATTCTTGGTTCCAGAACTGACCTGCATGTTCAGAGTGTAACGATGACAGGCCACATCTATCGGGATGTCATTCTGGAACAACATGTACTTTTGTTTCGGGGCGCCATGGGTGCTAAATTTCTGTTTATGGATGACAACGAACGTCCTCATCGTGTAAACATTGTAGACGAATGCCTTCAATCGGAGGAAATCACCCGTATAGATTGGCCAGCATACTCACAGAACTTGAATCCAATAGAGCATGTGTGGGATATGCTTGGCCGTCGAATTGCAGCCCGTCAACCCCCTCCCACCTGTCTACCGGAAATTCGGAGGGCATTGCTTGATGAATGGTGTAATATTCCCCAAGATCAGATTGATAATTTGATACTCAGCATGCGTAGGCGTTGCATGCGTAGGCCTGTATTGCATCGTCCGGGAAACATACCCCGTATTAACCATCATACTAACCATATGTTATATTGTTTTTTTGTAGATAGGTTCTTTTTTGAAATTTGCTCCAGGGAGTAAAAATCGCAATTTTATTCATTATGTCAAACATATAGCATCTTTTTTGCTCTTTACCTTTTGTTTAATAAATAGACTTTACAAATAAGTCAAATTTGTTTTGCTTTTGTCTCTTTCTTTGCCTAAACTTCATTATCCTTAATTTATTGGCATGAGTGTATTAAATTGACATGGTTTCATTGACTTGATATAGACATTTGTGGTGCAGGGGGACATAAAGAAACAACAAACAACATAATTAAATTCACCGTGATTGTATTGAAAAATATATCTTGCAGGAGTAGCATAATTAATTTCTGAAGATTTTATAAAAACAATTCAAAAAATACAATTCTTGTGATTTGAACATGATGTAAATTTTAATCTATTTTATATTTTTTATTATGTTGAAAAATCTCAAAATGCTAAAATATATTTCCAAACTTTATTATTTCACTTTCATTTCCTCACATGACTCAAGTAGGAATAAGTTTACTTATTCATGTATTGTATATTTCAAGAAGTAATTGGCCGCTTAGTGGGGAAAACCAAAACAGTGTTTACTTATCCTAAATAGATAGAGGAAACTCCCCGAACGGCAATAGCATTGGTGACCCGTTTGACATATTTTTCACCTCTAGCTGTAAGCTGGGAATCATACTTTTCTTCCACTCTTTTTGTAGAAACAGGTCAATTTTTTTGCTCATCGGTTTTAGACGCTGAGTACCCCATTAGTCGATGTTACATACGATCCTATAGTTGCTCAGTATAATTAAGATCCGTAATCTGATTCAACCTGTTTATGCGCCTCATTGTGTTATACTAATCGAAGGTGGATATGTAACATGAAAGCTGACTTTATCGCCATGAAAACAACACAACGGCCCATCTCTTAGAGCTGCCTCAAAAGAAAGTACATGGTCATCCAGAATGGTGCAGTAGGTCTTGGTGTTTAGAGTACCAAGTATTAATGATCCACAGTTTCAAGCAATGAGAAAGGAAACACTTCTATGACATAACACCATCTCCGTCAAATTCCATAGCTATCAAAGCTTATTACGGCACTTAGCATTCTCGAGACAGACACCAAACCCAGATTCTGCCATTCAATCCGAAAAGAATGAACTTTGATTTGTCTCCCCAGAGAATCTACTATTTCCACTGATCTACAGTTCACTGTAGCCTGGCTTTACTCCTCGTTAACCGAATCGGGTTGTTGAATTTCCTGATTAAAAGCATGCGGGCGAATGAACGGCTGTAATAACCGAGCAGATAATCTTCTGTACAAGTTATATTCCTCGAAGCAAGAGTCTCGGATGCCTGCTGAAACTCCCCATAGATAAAAGCCATTTGTAAGATATGGTTCTTCCAGATAGTTATGGACAATACTGTTGAGTCTTGAACGACCAGGTTCATAGATTTGTTGGACAGGGTCACACACCGATAGTCACCCCTCACCATTAACTTTAGAATCAATTAGACCATTATCTATTTGTAGACTTGAATCGTAGCTCAACATTTCTGTGACAGCCAAAGATAATTTTTTTTTCCAAATTGAACTCCAGAATACCTATCATCATGAAGGCGAATGACTGCAACTTTTTGTTTTCATGCTATGTATAACAATGTCGGACATGTAGATCACATGACAGCAGATCTACACCATTTGCATGATTTTTAATTAATTCTTGATATATCGTATTTTCATGCATTTTTAAAAATACATTATTTTTACATAGAAAGTAAATAAATCAGTTACAGTTGTGTATATTATACTGCAATTAATTAAAAGACAAAATCATGCAATATATGCCAGATAATCTGATTAAGGGTTCCCCCCCCCCCGCCAAAATTGGTGATTCATTTTTCTTTTAATATATGATTTAATATGATTAAAACCTGGTTTTCGAATTCCAATAAATATGCCACCTGATTCTTAAAATATATATTGAGAAAATTTTTGGATATTATTAATATTTTAATCTGTTAGAGTAAATAATACATACCTCACCTAACAAGTTTTAATTGAATTTTAATTAGGTTAATATCCATGTCGTGTAGAGTATTTGGACTTAATATTCAAATTATAAAACAGGAATTAAGGCTTGTCTGTAATAGGGGCCATGGGTTGTCGGCTGTTTTCCGAGATGTCACCAATACAAAATTTTCCGATATTATTTAAATCTACAATGGTTTAAAGGCTCTAATTCTTCTGCTTTTAACACCACGATACAAAAATAAGCCCGTCTTGGCCCAAAATTAAACAAAGTGTAAATCTTCTGTAAACAGAATCCAGAATCATCGATCCTAAGTATTAATTCCTCATTTAATAAAAAGAAAAGAAAAAACTGTATTGCATCTTTTTTCAATAATTGACAAATTCTACATTTTATTCATAAAAGATAAACGGTAGAATAATCTAACTATAAAGTAACAGAATGAAAATTGCATTAAAGTTAAAGATATTTGAAAATAGTGCTTCCTATTTGTAATAACAGCAAACGATACAAGCCAGAATTGGGCGTTTTTTTTTAACGTATATTAATGATTCTATAACCTATAAGTATTATGGATTCTTTACAAAGTTCTGTATGACACGTAATAAAATTCTTTCAATAATTATATATATTTCCTCTTTTTATAATATCTTACTTCTTTAATCAAAAGTTTCCCCATTAAGCTCGATTCTGTATATCACTTACGATTATGTTAGCCCCTTTCAATAACTTTTCAACTAATTAATATGATTAAGATAAAAATAAAGAACATGAAAACAATTTTATCTGAATTATTTTTATGTATTCAGTGAAAAGTAAAACATTTAAAAATATTAAACAAACAGCAACAATAATTTTGAATTCTGTTTTTATCGTCTAAAGACTGGATTACGTTTCCCAAATTAATCCGGTTAGGGTATGAAAAGATATATTAAACTTTTTCGTTGGGATTTACAAACCAGAGTTTGCATAATTTATTCACAGTTGGTACATCACATATTTATTTGCGTTTGGAAATTTATAGCTCCAGATGAGTTTGAGAATCCCTTGTGTTCCGTGTGGCAAGCCGCGCGGAAAGCCAACGTGATTTATAGTAATTTTTCCAGAGAGGGAACCGGAGAAAGGGTATAAATTGTTATCCTGACGAAATGTGGAGTAGACGTTTCAAATTTGTGGTTTTAAAGATACGTTTTGCTTGTGGGTGTTTTTCTTTGTCAAGCATAGGTGATTATTCTTTTGTTTAGGAAGTGTGCCTCCAAAAGAGAGGTAATTAAAATTGAACTTATTTCTCAGTAGATTGTAATTCGTTTGCTTTTGAAGAAATTCTTCTACATATCTGATATTATTTAATTTTTAAGATGTTGTTCAGATTATCAAGTATCAAGACTTTACAAATCAGTTTTTATTGTAAATTTAGAGCACCGTAGGGCTATTGTATCAATTAAATTAATCTTGATATGAATAAGGTTAAACTTAGCATTAAGAAGATATTTTTAAATTTTAGCAATGCAGTATTACGGACTGGGAAAATAGAGACTCCCCTAGAAAGTCAGAAAATTAGCCTTGAAGCAAGAAGCATTTCATTAGGATATCTCCATAAACACAAATGCGCGAACAAAACATTTAAAATTAAAAAAAAAGATAAATAACAAACAAAGAAAATTGCAGAAAAGTGTCATAAGATATTTTTGCCTCATAAAATAGATTCAAAAATTAAGGCAAAAAAAAAAAAAAAATTCAAATATACTAAAAAAATATTTTTTTTTTGCATTTTCTTGTAGAACATATCATTGGGAAGCTTTATCTATGAGCAAATTAAATTTAAGATATTTGAAGTTTTTTTAACTTAGGTTTTGGTTTCGGTTTCATTAAATGGAATTTTTCCAGTCTCAACTTAAATGAATTAAAAATATTTTTGAGCTAAATCAACTCGTTCAGTGTGAAATAGTAATCAATTTAATCTTTCTTTACTAAAATAAATCCTGTTGGATTCTGTTTTGATTTCTTTGAGCTCTCATAGTTACTTAAGTAAGATTGATTTCAATTCCAATTTATGTTTTAAAAATTAGTTTATATAACTTGGAAGCGCTTTATCATTAATTTTTCCCGTTGACAAAATGCCATGGATAAAACGTTCTCAGGGTTGCCATGAAAAACAATATTTCGAAGAGATGGAATACTATTGAAAATGATGTATCTAAGAATAAGCCCTCCGTTGATGCAAGTATTCTACTAATCAAGTACGAAATACAAGCATTCTGAGTTCAACATTAGAGAAAAAACTGAATATTTTCATGTGTACTAAACTACATTATAGTAAATTAATTGTAGTACTATATTTTATATATTTTAGTCGAGTAACCAAAAAATCAAACTTGGTAAAATTGTCCCTATTTAAAACTGGAAGGAATTAAATTTTATGGACAAACCTGGCGATTTTTAGCTTAAATTAGTATCATTAATATTTCGTACATAAATGCTTTGTGTTTCAAAACTTTTCTGAAAATATTCGGTTAGGATTAAGCTGAATAAACTGTCGACGTGACAAATGTTATCAATATTATGTGAAAATATATTTTGAATTAAAAATATTATTTTCAGTCGCATTTAATTAAAATAGTGTTTTAATGTAGGACATGCATTGGAAAATAACATAATAAAAATTAGAGCTTTAAAGGCATTATAAGTTTTTGTTTTATGATTTAACAAATTTTAAATGCGTTTTTCTCAATGTTTTAATTTTGAAGATATAGTAGGTGTTTTCTAATTAATCCCTAAGGCTTTTTTCCTGTTCAAGATATTCTTGAAATTCCTTTTATATATTTCCAAACGCATATTCTATAAAAATTAGTATGGATTTATGACTGAGATTTAGAGTTATATTTTTAAAATCTAAAAAATTAATATTTTATAAATTTTCGTGTTTTTTCCAAGTTTAGCTAGAAAAGCAATCAATTAAAGTCTACAAGGGGAGAGATTTTGAAATCCAATTTAACTTTTGTTTGCAATAATCTAAGAATCATAAATCACTTAAAATTATAAAATAATGGCTGGTCAAACTGACTTAGTACTTTCAGAATAAACTTAATAATGTTATCTGAATATGAGAAATTAATTATTTTTGCTGTTTCTGTCTCCAAAATATTTTTTTGAAAAAGGGTACTGAGTAGTCTTAAATGTTCTTTCAGCTTTCTATATGAAATTAGCACAATAAATAAATTAGATTTAACTGTCACCATTCTACTTAACTGAATTTACTAATATTTATGGCCTAATTTTACCTTTTCTGAGGTGCAAAGAATATAACCATTTTAAAACAGTGCTGGTCTCCTGTACCTTCCATTACCATTATGTGGTCCTCGATCCAAAACAATTGTCCATCTCTGCACTATGAAAATTAAAAATAAACAGATAAGCTTAAGAAACAAATTCACGCACTTTTAGTCACTTCATTATAGATTTCTAATTTATACATGATCGATAAGTCTGATACATCATGTATGGGCAGATGATGGTTATAGTTTTTGAATTACTGTGATGAAATTACATTGTTGATACTTTTAATGCCACTTCCAACCGCAAATAGAAGGTTAACTGATTCCAATTAACTTTTGCATCAAAGCTACTCGAATTCATACTTTTATGCTTCGTAATTTTGAGTTCCAGTGTATTAGGAAATTCAAAGCTTTAGATCATAGGTTCCCAACCTTTTTTGAACTGAAGCCCCCTTTTCTAGTAAATATTTCGATACAGCCCCTTCTCATTCTAGAGAAATAAAAGTATATATAAACTTGGTGAAAACAAGGGTAAAATTTTAAAAAAATATTCTATTACTAATAGAATATATTTTTTAATTATTTTTTTAAAGCCCCAATTTTTCTACTTGTGAATCTGAAATAGCTATTGCCATAAATATATTTAATTGTTTAATATTATATATTTTAGTCATAAATAGAATATTGTTGAAATTGAAACGCTTCTGTGTGAATTTCTTCTTCATTTAAAAGAGTTGAATAAAAGTTTTAGCTTACCTGTTATAAAGACAGGCAGGGGTTTTGATGATACGAAGTAATTCATAATAAACGTTTGCTTTCAAAATAAATATAAATTGACAGTATAAACCTTTAAAGAATCACATGTTAATTCCTGGTTAACATATTTAATTATGTTTTTTTGGATAATATGCGTAATGAAATGCAGTGAACGAAATATATTTCCTACTGCTCACAGACAAAGACAACACGTGAACTATAGAAATTAAAATGCACTATATCATTCAATTTAATGTAGGCTTAAATGTAATGTAAGTTTTTCACACACATCCACTTCCCTAACTACCGAAATATGTGAGTTTTCATACATGTGATACAGAAATTATTTAAATACGTACAAAATCAACATAAGTAAACAGTATTAAAGTTTACTTTTGTTAGTACATAATCAGCGTGGTTTTTTTGGGGGGACTTTTGGGGCTAATCTGCTCAAGCCCATCCGTGCCATCTCAACGCCCCCTAATTTTCTTTGGATCTTTTACTGTCCCCCTGAAAGCCTCAAACGCCCACAAGGGGGTGTTATCACACACGTTGAGAACCTATGCGTTAGAAGAAACATTTTTAATTTCATCATCTCATATAAAAATTTTGTTTGTTCTATCCAGCATGTAACAGTTACATTATTCCACACAGTGAAATGTATTGAAAAAAAACCTTTAAGAGATCATTCAAAACAAACGTCGCCAAGCTCTTACGAAAAACTTTTTAACTTCAACATTACTTCTGAACTAATGTGAGACCTTTTCCCTACAAAGACGAAAGGCTGAGAGCGCCAGAGTTGCAATCAATTAATAAAGTTAGGGCAAGTTAGTCAAGTAGGAAAATTATGATCATCTCAAGTTGAAAATATTTTAATATCTTTTCGCTTGTGGAATTAATGATGTGACGTAAGTCGAACCAATACTGATCGACTATTTTGATACGCTTCGTGAAGTGGAAATCAGCTCATGAAGAGCTATTTTACTTCTCTCTTCTATGTTCGGTACTTATCACTTTAATGGGAAACAGTCCTTAAAGTTTCATATATTCTTAGAAGCAATTACCCATCCTCATTTCTACTGTATCTTGCCCTAGCTTCCATTAATGATTTAACTCATAATATAAAATTATGGTGCTATTGTATTATTCAAACATTTGCATATTCATATTCTAGTAAAAAATAAATGTGCAGCAGAACTTTTTCTTTATTTGGAGGATAATCCAACGCGCCCTTAAATTTAATATTATGAAAAAGGCAAAGTGACACTAATAAAAGGAATTCTAATTAAGAATTATTAATTCTCATATTCTCATTATTAATTCTCTTTAACAAAAGTGACTAGAGCCTCTATTGTAGTCCTTATTAGGAGAGAGCTAAGCACGGTTTAATTTAGATTTAATTAGTATAATTTTTTTATTTTCATGCCTATGATAATTTGCATAGTTTAAATCTAAATTGATTTAAGCTTATCTGTAACTGATTTATTTATTTTATGTTTAATGTAGTGTTTTGCCAGAGGTAAGGGAATAAGAAAACTTAAATCACATTATATATATATATATATATATATATATATTTCAAAAAATATACAAAAACAGTTATATACCTAAGATAAATATATTTATAATAGAAAAGATTTAGCACAGAAATACTAAAAGCAAACTCCCAGCCTAGGAACAGAATGCAGGTTTAAACAAAGTTTTTGGCCAGCCAACCTTCAGCTGAATTTGCCATATTCTGGGCCATAGGGAAAGCAATAAATTTTAGAGAAGTTTAACTATATTATAGATAAAACCATAATCTATTAATGTAATACTATAATGTTATAGCCTTTAATAATTACTAAAATATTTAAAATCAAAGCTAAACTAATAGAAGACTTACCACGTGAATACATATTCGCCTCTTATGGACAATAACAGTAACGCATATAATTATTATGTATTGATAAAGTAGCATAATTACTATATATATACTTTTAAAATTCTATATTTTATTTGAAAATTTATAGAAAATAAAAATACCATCCAGGCATAAACGATTAATTTTTAATAAAATATATTATTACAAAATTACTTAGCTAGAGGCGCCATCTATCTATAAACTGTACAACTGAAAACTTTTTTTTATTTAACTGTTATATAACTTTTTATAAATTTAGAGGGTAACTGTGTTCCATACAATGTTTAATAAAGTTATTAATATTTAAACATATATTAGATTTATCACTAACTAATACCTTGTTACGATAAATATAATTGAAAATAATATTTCGATAGATTGATATAGAGATGTTTGAATTCCAGTAAGGAACTTTAAGAATGTTAAAATTAAAATCATCTCTTTTATCATAAATATTGCTATGTAATTTATAGTCTTTAATACATAATGATACATCCAAGCAATTAGTTTTAACAGGATTACTATTAATTTTAATTAGCTTTAAATATCCGGATAAAAATTGATATTAGGATTATAATTATTATTTTTACCAAAATAATTAGGTCATCTATGTATCTAAAAATGTAATAATCATTATTAATAATATAATTATTTTCGTAAAGTGGAAATATAAATTAGCAAACTATTGCTAGCAGGGCCACCTTGAGGCAAACCTTTGGTTTTGTTTGTACAGAGAACATTAAAATTAATGTAGTTTTCTTTTAGGACAATTTTTAGAGTACTATTTTTGTAAATTAATATTAAGGTTATAATTTCTATGATTATCTAAAATTACCCTAAATACATCATTTATATATATATATATATATAATTTCAATGGATTTTATAGTACTTTTATGTTAATTAATATGCATCGAATTAATATTCCATTGCTTGAATACATCTTTCAAAAACACACTTTTCTATGCAAGAACAGTTTTATAAGTTTTAATTATTAGTGTAAGCATGAAACTAAAGATTATAGTACTTAAGGTAGTACTGGTATGGAAGTTATTATACGAAACTTGAAAGTTTAATTCCTAGCATTGAAATTTTGACACTGATCGCACTTGCATTTGAGCAATAGATAATAAATAAATAAACAATATCTACAATATATTTCTTCATTTTAAAGGAATAGAAAATGCTAATGCCTGTAAAATTTTATTTAAATAATATAAGAAAAATATTAATTGTGGAGTATGATAGTCTTGAACACGACTGTTGCGGGGATGAAGGACATTTTTCCTGTAAACTCATGTCAAGGAGGTGTCTGATACTTTCGATATCTTTTGTGTGTTCCACTTTCAACTGGTTCTTCTTTCTTGAAAGTCTGCCGATCTCGGTCTAGAATCACATTTACTTTACTTAATAAATTCTCTGAATTTATAAAAAATAATAAAAATAAATGCAATAAATATTTTTTATTCAAATGATACTACAGAAAAAATAGATTTCAGAAACAGAAAGATTAACGCAATAAATGTTTGTTACAAGTGTAAATGATAGAAAAACTGGTTTATATAAATTTTTTTGCCTTAATTTTTTTAGAATTATTTTTTATTGAAAATTTCATTTATGTTTTAAACAATTTAATGTGATTTACTTTGAATAATTCATCATATCCTGAATATAATACTGCTTATGTATTGTATCATGCAAAGTTTTAAAAATTAAAATTTATCGTAAACAAATTATTCAGTGAATATTTGGTTATTGAAATATATATATATTTTGAAAATTATTCTTATTTTTTCAGAAATATATTTCTATGGAATACCCTACCCATATCGTAGAGCATTTAAATTTTACTTTGGATCCAAAAGAAATTTTTTTTTTTTCATTTTTAATAATTTTTTATTTTATGTACACAATATCTTACTTTTTCATAGCTATAGAGTATTATTGAAAAAAATTCAACTGATGTACAACAGTTCTTCGAACATTGTACAATCTTAATACCTTAAATATCAGCCATTATATTAAACAAAAATTAAAAAGATAATTACAAAAATTGTTGATGTAATTTATGTACTTTATGGAACAGTACGTAATGTATATTAACTTTTATGAAAACAAAAGAGAATTCATGCCAAGCATTATATCTGTAAAATATTATATATATATTTTTCTTAAAAAAAGGAGTTGAATTCAACAATTTTTTTTAAAAAATGATACAATCTTTTGTAAGGTATGAACATGATGTAACTTTTCAAACATACCAAGATAAAAAAAGTATTCCTACATAAGTACTATTGTACAAATTTTCAATAAATTTGAAAAAATTTTTATGCATAAAGCTACAAACATTGTCAAACAATTTAAAAAAATTACAAGAAATTGTAAAATTAAAATTTATATATTCTTCTAGCAATCATATTGAAAGGGATTTTAATGCCCTAAGCAATAAGAAAAAAATTATTATTATTGTTATTTTTTTGAAATATTCAAAATAAAATCAGGTTGTTTGGTAATTATTAAACATTTCTACGTAAACATTAATTTAAAGACAGAAAATTTGCAAGTTCATAGAAGAGTAACTGAGTACCTGTAACAATATACATTTTGTACAAATAAAATTAGTATAAGTATTTGTAATGAGTTAAGAAAAAAATGCAGTTATTCAGCATCATAGATTAGAACAGAGGTTCTCAAACTTGTAATATTTTTCGATTTTGGATAGACCCTCGCTTAATTAATATTGAATTTTTGCAATTTCATGAACTTCAAATGTGTTTTTGACAGCTGGTATATTGTGGTAGCTCGTGGCTACTTTAAAAACACATTTACTTTCCTATCTGTACTGAAGTGTTATGTGTGAAAAACTTTAAAAAATACAAGTTAATTTTAAACATTTATTAGATTCCAGCAAAAATTTAGTACTTGTTATACAGAATAAGAGGGCAAAGTCAAATGCTTTTATGAAGTTCTAGTGACACTAATTTTCAATGTTTAGCATCAATTTAGTTAGGTTTGACCTTAAATCTTCTCGGTTAGTAATGTCCATTCTATTTTTTTTCTTTTTTTGGTGATTAGCAATAATGATGAAATACATTTGTATTCGGAAAATCAATTAAAAACATTCTCACGAGATCCTATAATACGGGATAAATAACAGGTATATCTTTTTAAATGTGCTTGCTCCTTAAACATCGAAATAGAAATTCTAATTTAAAAACCCAAATCCCTAACTAAATAAACAGACTTTAGTAATACTACTAGTTCGTGGTTGTAAGTTTTTTTAACTTTACAAAACATTTAGGGTTTCAAATGGTTTCTTGCTCCAGGCTCTTTAATAGAGAAGGTGGTCATAGATTATTTTATTGTTTTCTAAAGCAAACTGGCAGCATACTATATATTTGAGTTAAGATATCCACGTCCAGATTGAAAATATTTTTTTCAGGTATTAGATGTCAGGGCTATTAGAAAAAAAAAAGAAAAATAAGTATTGAGGAAAAAGACGGAATATAATATAAAATTGGAAAATTTTATAAGTTGTTTTTTCTGATATTAACTCATATAAAAATACTTTTTAAATGATAATTTTTTGATGAATGAAACTTTTGCGATGATTTGTTCACGAAAAATAGGATATCTCTCAGATAATCTAATACAATTCAATGAAGTTTGTAGTGTTATTAGCCCTTTAGAGTTTAACAAACCACATGTTTAAAGATAGTTACACTTAATCACATTTTATAGCCATTTTTAGCTTAGAACATAAAGTAATTTTTACAACAAAGTTTAATGTCAATTTGAATGTTTGTAAAATAACTATTCTTGAAATAATTAGTAAATTAAACAATTAATTTAGGATTGTGTGGACTGCGTAAGGTGGTCCGAACAAAGGTTTAAAATAAGGTAAAATATTTGTGGCCCATTTCCATTGTTATAATAGTTAAAATAAATTTGTTATTATTTTTACCCGTTAAATTTTTGGGGTAAAGTATTATAGATAGGAACATAAAGTATAATTAAGGACAAGTATCACGCGGTGGAAATCCGGTCGATCGCAGGTGCGGCCTTCTATTCAAGTTTAAATAGCAACATAATCTCACAGCTACGTGCAATAACTTGTCTAAATTATGACAGTATGAAAAAGTCCTGCATCTCGTCAAATGTTTAGCTCTGCTTTGGACAAGATCCCGAGATGGGAAAACAGAATGCTAAAAATTTTCCTTAGTTTTAATCAAAAAATAGTATTTTTCTGTATCTGATACGTAAGTAGTTTTGAAGCAATTGATATCTTCGAATTCATTTTATTTTTTATTTATTAACGCAACTTATACCTTTGTTAAAATTAATATTCATAAAAAAATCTTATGTATATGACTTTTTCACATTTTCAATTATCATTTTCAGAAGATCAAAATTAAATTTGAAATTTATAGAATTGTGTATTGAAAAAAAACTATTTCACTTGGGATTCCATGGTCAAATCTTTGGTATAAAATGGGTCCATGGGCTCAATAAGATTGGGAATCCCTGATCTAGGTCAACCTCGAGTTACAACGCCCAACACCTGAAGGAAACCATTTTCTGGTACTAACACCTGATGGTTCTTTCGTTTAATGTTTAATACATTATAAACTATATAAACAGTGTTAAATATTTGTGAAATGTTTGGTTTGATAAATGGCGTTTCTAATTTATTACAGTATAGAATAAACAGTTCATAATAAAATACTTGTGTTATTTGCTGCATATTTATAAAGTTTTGCATAATTTTAATTTTGAATTGTTGATAGGAGAATATTTTGAAAAATCCATTTTCAAGATTTTAAACTCTTGCTTTGATAAAATCAGAAGAGTTTAAAAATATTTAGGTGTATTTTTTGGATCCACGTGAAGATTTTCTTTCTAAAAATATTAGAGATAGTGACATTTCTCAATAATCTAAAAATTATTTTTCTGTCTAGTGTTTTATATGGCAAGTTCTTCATAAAATATTTAACATAATCATACTATATATAAAAGTCTAATGAAATTCAATTTGTTAAAGAAACATATTAATTATAAATATTTGATAGCTTTTGTAATAATAGTATTAGGTTAAACAATTGAGAGATATAATTATTTCCACAGAACTGTGCAACAATAGATCAACGCTTCTGTAAATATATTTGGAAAAAAAATAGTCTGTTGTAGATCAATAATGGCTCAAAAATAAGCAACAAAGGCATAATTATATCTATTTTAATATCCTTTATTAATTTATTCATTGTGAGTTTGTGTCTTGCGAATTGAAGTCTTAAAAAGTCTGAGAGAGAAATTTCGGAAAATATTAAGAATGACCTTTCCAATCACTTTTGAGTGTTTGGCTATTTTGATGCTGCCTTGCCTTTCCATGATGGAACAGTACTTTACTGGCAATTGCTTTTATACTTTCTCAATTGTTCTCAATATAATGCTAAGAGAACTGTATATGAAGACAGCTGATGCCAACTTGAAGAAAAACAAAGAATCTGGAATAATTTGCAATTGCAATCTGCAGCAGTTTGAAATAATATGTTACGAGTCAATCGACATTCTTCAGGCACCCCGACTCGTCAACAATCCATTTGCCTACGCTTATAAAAACAATCCTTTTTGTGGGAAGGATTTTTCTCCCTTGGATCCGAAGGAAACATTTCCCTAAAACATTTATCTCATCTGCATGGATTAAAGACCATAGAGATCAAAATGAAAATAGTCAAGCCTTTCCAAAAATCACGCAAGACAATAAAATTTATCAGAAGTTACAACGAAAACCTTTGCAAGAGACACAAAACAGAGCTTCCAGTGTCATTGTAATACCGAAAATTTGAAACTGACACTGGTGTACTAGCAATATATTAGCTTCTGAAAAGAGAACATGCTAAATCAATAATCTTTTCGAATGTGAATGTGGAAGAAATCCTGCTTAGGTCTTCCTTGCTTCTTGATGTAATATATTTAAAGTTATATAACGCAACAGAACAAAAAACATTTTCTTAATCTGGCTAAAGAATCAAAATCAAGAAGTAATGACACAGATAGGGTACAAATCATCTTTCTTCAGCACCATTCCAACAATTCGAAATAAAAGAGTTGAATGGAAAGCGTCTTTTGCTATAAGATTCACATCACCACTGGTACTTAAAATGAATTCTTCATAATAACATCGAACAAAAAGCCATCACATCAGATTAAATAATTTAACAAAACAATACCAGACATAATTTTTTGCTACCAATATTTTAAAAATATTCGATTCACAGACAAAGGAAAATTTTCAATCATTCATGCTGCAAAATAGACAGGGTCAAATCATCCTTCATAATTTTACACACGTGTATTTTTGTACATAGTTTTATGTGTTTTTTGTTCTTGTTTTTAATTATCACTGCGGCCTTTAATTCTTTGATTGTAAGAAATATATAGATATATGCACTATTCATTTTTGACATTTACGTCTTCCAAAGGTAAAATGGACATAACGCCTTAATGGAAAAGTTGTAAGAGGATCAAAGTGACTCATTTTAAAAACTTTGTTCCTTATATGATGGCAAATGCCTCAAAGAAGGTTTTCCAATTTGTGTGACTCTATAAGCCTCAAAAAGGCTTTCCCATCATGTGACTATATATCGTCAAGAGCTTTCCATTTATGTGACTAAAAAAATGGCCTTACCAATTGTAGTGACAATGATGCCATAAAGAGGATCTAAACGGTGTGAGTGTGAACTGCTGTTGACGGCTCTTTTGACCATGAATAATGGACATTGTGAGGAAACGAATGAGACAAAAATTATGAGATAGTTGATGATATGGAGGGTTGAGAAATCTCACAAAGAAAATGACGGAGGAGGTGAGTGACTTGCATGTTGAGAAGCTCCTAATGAAGCGTTTCTTCTTCAGGAAAATCTATTCAAATAGTTTGTCGGGTATTTTAAATCAATAGTGTATACCAACATAATAGTTAAAAAATTGCAATAGCGCCCTTTTTATATTTACAAAAATAAAACGTTTAGGCTTTCAGTTTCATGTGTCTTTCTTTTTGAATACTTGTATGATTTCTTAGAATTGTAAGTTCAAACAGTATTACACAGATGCATCAATTTTCTCTTGCACTAGTATGTATACGTTTTTGTTGAAAGGGATTGTTTTAGGTTCTTACTTTGCTGCCTTAAGGCATCCCACTACTTGCGACAAGTTTTTTTTTTTTTTAAATGGAGATATAGGGGTTTTTTTTGTTTGTTTTTGAGATTTGTTTAGTAAATTTTTAGAAAAAATATGCTAAAATTAAGAAGAGAAAAACAAATTATTATTACTAAAACGGGAAAAAATTGGTAAAAATGTTTACAAAGAATCGCATAAACGCGGCCCATTCTGTACCATAAGTTTATGAACAAATTTTATATTTTTCAATTCTAATGTGTTGTTATGCTATTCATTTTTTAAAAGACCTCCACAGGATAAGAGATGTATTAGTTTTTTAAAAAAACAAGAGCACTTAATCTTCGTTATTAAATGAAATTGCATAAAAAAACAGTGCTTATATTCACATAAGGGTCAGTAAATTTTGTAATAAAACAGTGTTTGATAAATCTGAAGGCTAAAACACTTCTATTATTCAGAACATGCCCAAAAAATTCCATTTAATTATTTTCAAAACTTTTTTAGCAATCGCAGGCCCCGTTTGAGCATTTAAAAAACACATTTCGAGTAGAACGCGTTTTAAAGTAAAGCCTCTGATTTTACTAAAACACTTGTAGTTTTTGCTCTAGTGAACGGAAAATAATAAACTCGTTTTTTTATAAAGCTAATTAGATGGCCTATATAAAAATCATAAAAAATTGTCAATTTCTGGCAAAATTCACAATTTTAAGGGAGTCGAATACCTTAAAGCAGTTAAATTTTAAGTACTATATACATAGGATTATAATCAATCGAATAAAAAATCAAGGACATTTGAGGGGTTTGCAGACCCAGAGACTCTCAACTTGCGTGTACCACTGTATCGAATACATTTTTATTTATGCTGTTTTTGTTAACGTTGAAAATTTGGCTAAAATTTTATAAAAATAATATTTTTTCTAAACTAAGGAGTGGTGCATATTATTTACTTAATAATTATGTCTCTTTAAACCTATTTATGTTCTTTAAGACAACAAAAATCTTCGGAAAATCTATTTTTGAAAAATTGGCCTTTGAACCTACTCGGTTGTCTTAAGCGTGTGTCAGTTTTGTAAGTAGTTTTTTTCTAATCTAAAGCGTACTGTCTAACAATATTTAAATTATTTGTGAGTGAACAGTTTTGTGAAAAAAAATTATAATCTGATGCATGCAGCATTTGGATTAAGTGGGTACGAACAGTTTTGCTAGTGTATTTTTACAAGCAGTCGCAAAGTAAAATCGTAAATTATAGCACTAAAAAGAAATTAGATTTTACTATTTTTCTGGTTTAAATTTTATGACTATAATTGCAGGTATACAGTACATTTCTAGAACAAAATGAGTCTTAATAAAAAATTCCGGTGGAGCAGAGTTCCTTAAATAGCAGCTGAAAATTAGAAAAAAAACACAAAAAAGTGTCTAAGATAACAAGTTTTTTTGTTTCAAATCGTGAATCCACTGAAACTGAAACCTTAGATTCCCAAGCTTGTTCATCTGGTGGAAGGGAAAACAGAAACGAAAATAATAATCATGGACAACCATCTGCATAGCTCAAATTTAAATCAAGACATAGAAACAAATTTTTCTAATTCTGATCATTGTTATGAAGGCATCAAAATTAAGCTCAAACTTTCAATAAAATTATATTTTGGGGAGCTACCGAGTAAAGACAAATATAAGATGTACTGACTCCTCTGTTCAAAATCGAAAAGCCCATGTTTTTTTGTTTTTATTGCCTTCTTCTTCAGTCTGAGGGAAAATGTGGAGTTTTAGCCACTAGCTGTAATGATTGGAATAATTCTTTTGCGCGTTTGCTTCGCAGCATGAGAAGCCAGGTGACCATAGGGCAAGTGTACTAACTTTTTTGTTAAGAAAAGAGGCCACCACAATCTAGGATGCAACACAAAGTCAATATGAAAAAGAGGTCAACTATTGGTGAGTATCTTCTTACTGGAGTTGTCTCTGTTGTGGAATTTTTATTGGCAAGAGACTTTCCATTTAGGAGCTACGACAAGCAACTTGGATCTACAATATACGGACATTTCTTAGGATGCCCTTGAAGTCATAAGTGCGTTTGATCCGTTTCTTTCCGAACATCTGACAACATATGGTAACAAAGGTAAATAGAGTAAATCTTATCTGTCATCTGACTTGTGTGGTAAGTTCATAGATTCCTAGAGTTCGTAGATGTGATGTGAGAGCATACATATACAAAAACACCAGAGAAACCGCACGCAGGTAGGCACTATACAATAATAATAATACAAATAATAAAATAAACCGATGGCAAAATCTTGACCATACAAGAACAAAATTAAGAATACACATGTCCTGAATACAAAAAACGCAAAGTAACAATTCTTAACTTATGATAGATAACAATAAAATAGAAAAACGGTAAAATTATATATATATATAACTGATATAGTGTAAACCGAGACGATGGGAAACCACATAAGAATGTATGGAAAGAAACGCTTTCCTGTCGTGGTAGTAAAGACACAATGAACAAGAAAGACAAGACACAAATAAGAGGAAAAAACATATTTATTATCCTTAGAAGAGCAAAAAAGTTAAGAATAAGAACATTAAGAGGACAGTAGTGGCTCACGTCTTTAGTATGCAGGATCTACCACACGGTAATATGGGAAATCCGTACATGACTGAAGTGATAGCCTGCCTACTGGTACCGGGATTGTTCTGTACCAGAATTAGGAAAGTCTTCTCATTGTTTTGTGTTCCAATTTTTCACTCGTTTCTCTATTGTTTCCACTATTAAGGATCCGCAATCGGACAATCTCTGCTGCAAGAGTGCAAATAAAGCGGAAGTGGGTGTTTGCTTCCTAGGATAACTTTAAGCGTACATTGCAATCAGCGATCCTGTATGCCAAAATAGTACCAGCGAGCTCAGGATTCATGTGACGTTTCGTCCTGCTACCTCTTTGTCGGCAGGCGAATTGATGATTCATAGTGAGCGCGGCAGTAAAAACCATATGTGCGCATACGCTGTCACCTGATGTTTCGGTTTACATAACGTCTTCTATCGTGTACACCAACCAATTACTTCCCAGCATTTTTGCTGTACTAAGAATAAAAAACACTGTTTTCTCCTCTTGCCGTATCGTTCTTGCGTTTTGTGTCGTCAGTACCATGTCAGAGAAGCGATTCTGACCGTACATTTCTATGTGGTTTCCCATCGCCTAGAAGTACTCTATCTGTTCAGAAAGTTTGTAAAATTTGTACTGATAAACACTATTCAATTCAAAAGGGTGGTGTGGTCATAACTCATTTGCCAAGGTGTAAAGAGCAGATGACTAAATTGTAGGTTGTAATGCTGATCGAGAGATGGTTTCAAAGCTCTTAAAATGTTCATGGACAGGTTTAAGCGTTCTTGGGTCTCCCAATCTGGTCCAGCTCAAATTAACACCAGACAATCCAAATTTTTCACAACTGATATATATATATATATCTGTGGCTAAATCTATTCTATCATGAATATAGTTATATTAGGTATATAACTATTTTTTGTATATTTTTGTAATATATATATATATATATATATATATATATATATATATATACAGGGTGTTTCATAAATGATGGGAGTAACTTTAAGGGGTGATAGTACACATCAAGACGAGTAATAGTAAATAGGAAACCAAGCGTCCCAAACGTCTTCCGAAGGAGAAAGGAGCCATCAAAGTTTAGGGTCCTAAATTTCAAATGATGATAAAAAACGGAAAATTGGATCGATTCATCTGCGGATTTCACTAAAATCATTCTTTAAATTAGTATTTTCTTAAAAAAAAGTTTTAAACACAAAGTTAAAAAAATGCCGTTAGATGGCGCTCTAGACTTTGGAGTACCGAACAACTACCTTTTACCAGTACTTTTTTTATTTTGTTAAATGTTTACAAAAGCTTAGATTTTAACTTGAATTTTGAGCGCAAAATTGAAACCACCGGGAGCGGTTAAGTGGCGCAAATGTAACCGCATTCAGGGGGGAGGGGTTGAAATGCTCGTATGTAATGACATACGAGCATTTCAATTCCCCCCCCCCCCTCCTGAACGCGGTTACATTTGCGCCACTTAACCGCTCGCGATGGTTTCAATTTTGTGCTCAAAATTCAAGTTAAAATCTAAGCTTTTGTAAACATATAACACAAAAAAAAATACTGGTAAAAGATAGTTGTTCGGTACTCCAAAGTCTAGAGCGGCCTCTAACGGCACTTTTTTAACTTTGCCTTTAAAAACTCTTTTAAAGAAAATACTAATTTAAAGAATGATTTTAGTGAAAACCGCAAATGAATCGATCCATTTTTCCGTTTTTTATCATCATTTGAAATTTAGGACCCTTAACTTTGATGGCGCCTTTCTCCTTCGGAAGACGTTTGGGACGCTTGGTTTCCTATTTACTATTACTCGTCTTGATGTTTACTATCACACCTTAAAGTTACTCCCATAATTTATGAAACACCCTGCATATGTATGTATGTATGTATACATATATATATATATATATTTTTTATTATATATATTATTTATATATATATATATATATTTTATATATATATATATATATATATATACATATATACAGGGTGTCCTAACACGACCGCATAAACTCTGCACAGCTAAATTCCTCGTTGGAAGTACATAAAAACTGCCCAAAGAAGCGTTCCTGTGTGATCCATAGTTTACGAGAAAAATACGAAAAACAAAGTATGACGTCACTTCCGGTGCAAGAAAAACACTTAATTGAACCTATCAACAGCAATATATGCACAATTTAAGGCCGATGTTCTAAATGTCCATCGTGCATGTCGAGGCAGGTTTGAGCACGCCGTGGAATGGTTGCATCACACGTCGCAGCATCGTGGGGTCCATCGAAGTACAAGCAGCATGCAGACGAGCAACTAAGTCCATTTGTGTTGTCCGATACACCAGTTCCTTGAGATGGCATGTCGCAGTAGTCACAAGGCATGTCGCAAGGCATGTTGCATGTACATGTCGTAGTAGTCACGAACGGAATACATGGCCACCATACGAAGACTACCGGTAGCTGCAAGATGCAGCCTTTTAAATACCAGTTCAACTGCGGCTTAACGTCATTCCACGGTGCGCGCATGCATGACGCGCCATGCGCAATGAACGTTTTAAACATTATCGTCTAGAAAGATATGCAAATGATGTTGTTGATATGTCAAAGAAAGTGTTTTTTTCTTGCACCGGAAGTGACGTCATACTATGTTTTTCATATTTTTCTCGTAAACTATGGATCGTACAAGAATGTTTCTTTGGGCAGTTTTTATGTACTCCCAACGTGAAATCTAGCTGTGCAGAGTTTATGCGGTCGTTTTGGGACACCCTGTATATATATGTTTATATACATATATTCTAAATTTGAAGGACACAGAAAGTTAGTGAAGGCTTTATGTTCTCATATAAAGTGTAAGTACATAATGCTTCCAGAGAAAATGCTTTTTAACATATACTTTGCAAAAACAGAACTCTCAAATAATTAATGAATTGTATAGTTAATTTTTTGCTTACAAACAACAGTTTCTGGATTAATTGCAATTAAATAAGTCCTCCCTTTTTCCTTGAAAATTCGCAGGTGTAAAATAAATCGCAAATTATAAAAATATGATAATTAAACGAGGTTTGATTTTTGCATTCTATTAGAAACTGACAGGTGCTTGACGGGAAAAAGAAGTGAAAATCAAATATATAAATTTAGCAAAATAAGCTGATTCCTTTTATTGAGTAATCTATACGAAAGCTTATCGAATTTCTAGACAGTGAATTAATCATTGAGTAAATTAATCAAAAGAGGAAATTCAATATAGAATTTTATACTCGGATGAAATATCACCTCGTGTGTCTTAGTTTAATGAAGAACTAATTTGTAAAAATTCGCCAAAGTAATCTTCTACTTTTACTCTCAGTCACTATCAACACATACAGAAAGCAATGCACAGAAAAATAAAATTAAAGGAAAGGAAAGAGAGAAAGAGAGGGAAAAAACATCAACTTTGTTGGAATCTCTCAGTAAGCAAATTATCAACTTGAAAAATGACTTTTACGCCATTTCCTTACACTAATGAGATCTTGCTTTCTCCCGAATTTTAATCCTAAAATATTCTTTCTTTTCCTGCCTGAAAATTCGTGGATCTCTGAATCCTTCGCAGATTAATTGAATCTTTGGGATGTTTTGGCACACTACTTTCCAAGAATAGTGCGATGCTTTTTTTTCTCAACCCTGTTGATTAAAGTATGCATGTGAAGTAATTTTATCTGAACACGAAGAAGCCAATAAGAGATTTAAACTTAGAAAAACTAAAAACACCTAAGCGAAAAATCAAACTAAGGGCCAATGAGGTTCTGTTTTTGAAAAATATACTTTTTAATTATATAAGATTGCGTGTTAAAGTTTATACCCGTAACTCTTAGTTGAGGAGTTGGTTAAGACTTTCGTCTTATCAATTACTGATTTGATATTAATGAGTCAAATGGTGAAAAGTCATGTGTTCTAATTAGATATCTGCCCGAAGTAATATGCTTCCTTAATTAGAACAATGCTGGCATTTTAAAACTTATTAAAATGTGGAAAACTGAGTGATTTATTTACTAAAAATTTCACTTCGTTTCAAAAAATACAGTTTTCATCTCTTTTACAAACTATTTTTCAAGAATGTTACTGGCAATAGCGGCTCTGTTTAGTAGAGAACTATTAAATTTTTAATAACAGTGGAATAAATTCTGAATATTATCAAAATGTAACTGTCAATAACTGCAAAAGCCTTTTTATGCTATTTATTTTGCTGAAGTATGATTAATCATGACCGTTACTCATACAAAATATGTTTATTTGCAGTGTAGGAATATATGATACAGATGTTTGATTTCACCTGTAGCAATTTAGTTGAGGAAGGATAAATTCCACTAGCTCAAATTTGATAAAATAGTCTCAATTATCAGAGTTAAAAATAACATAGCTCAAAACATTAATCCCTCTGATTTCAGAAAAAAAGGAAATAAATTTCAAATAAAAATATTTGTCATATTCACATTTTTTTTAAAAAATTTAATAACATAAATATATTTATCGTAAATATTTAATGTGTGTAATAATTATGTTTTCAAAATTATATCATTCTTAAAAAATAAAATAGGAGAAAATATATAATCCATTACAAACCTTATGTTACATACTTCTTCAACAATATTCGTACAGTTAAGTATTACACATGTAAAAATTCTCTTGTAGAGATTTTCAAATCAGATTTAAAATTTTCTTAACCACTTTATCACAGTTATTTAACCCTTTCGTGACCGATGTGTCATATATCCACAAGTTTCAAACCCCCTTATCGATGTCAGAAACGAACAATCGTGTTTTGTAGAACCAGTACAAAACACAATTCATAAGTGTATCATCTGGCTGCAGGTGAAATTTGGGAAGGATGCCTATATTACTCACCCGTCTCTACAATGTTTTTCGTTGGTAAACACATCGTCACGAAAGGGTTAACTGCAACGTTATTGATACATAAATTATACCTACTTTTATTTCTTTCTTCTTCATGAATTATACAGTTTCATTTATATAATCAGTGCACTAACTGTAGATTTTTCCAAAGCTAGAATTTTTTTTAAAACTCTGTTAACTGTTGAGAAACAAAAAATATAAGACCTTTACCACAAAAACAATCTTGTTTCTAGTAAAAAAAAATAATGTGATGTAAGTTTGAGAAACATACAGGGTTTCCTAAAACTTGAAGATAAGCGTGCACGAGATGAAGGGTGGGCTGATATTTGTTCCAAGGAAAATTTTTTAAAATTCACTAGCATTTGGTTAAGTGAGGACAAGCGCATTTTTGAAAAGGTAGAAAATTTACTCCGTTCATCATATCATTAGCTACTTTTTAGATGTAGTTTCAGCCATTGAGAAATAAGATGGCTGAGAATATATCCATCCCAAATTTATAACTCAAACAAATAGCAATACACAAAAATCAAGACACGAACACACGCAATTAACATGACGTTCAAAATAGCATTTTTTGTTTATTTCAGATATCTCAACCTTTTATAGCTATTGCTACCCAGAAAGCGTTAGATTCATCTGATTTCTACTCAAGACTTTTCAGATTGGTCCGAATAAGTGGGTGATGCAAATTTGTATACAAACACTAAACTTTCAATTTTGGGGGAGATAAGATTGTATTTATTTACCGTTAGGCGGGTAAACTAGAAATAAATTATCCCGCAAAATCTTGGAAGGCTTACAACCATTATGAATTAGAATCTCTAGAAGGAAACTTTAAGTGAATTATTACACATTTAGTTGACTCTCAATAAATCAAACCTTCGATAATATGAACTTCTAGTTATTCGAAGCATATGCTAGTAAAACTCTTGATGTTTCGAATTAAAACAATGCATTTTGGTACACTCAGTATTCCGAAGTAAAATATGTGGCTGTCCGGACTACGACATGTGATAATTCGAAGTTATATTATATAGCTCTCGAAAATTCAAACACACTCACTATTATGTAGAGTCATTTAGCAAACAGCTTTGAGCTTACATGTTTTGCGTTGTATTGTCTCTGCGGTTCTCCGCTGTAACGCAGCCCCTTAAATGATCATCTGTCGGCTATCCTTTATTTATGTTTCCAGGTTCCTCAAGAAAAAATAAATTTTTATTGCTTTCCTTCTTCAACTAGGCAACAAACCGGCCGCTCTTGTCATCAGCCATCTATATATTTTGCTTAACACGTGTCCTTGCTACACATGTGTTCAGAAAGAATGGTTCGCTATAGTGAAGAACTGATGAAAGCGTAGGACTGTGTATTTTGCGTCTAAGTGGCATGACGATTTGTGACTCATCTGAGTGACTTATGGCATGTGGCACCCAATAGGACCTAGTCCTGCACTGGAACTTGCCTTGAAGACTCAATAGTGTTAGGTATAGTGTCTGAGGGAACTGAAACAGTTTAAATAGTTTTTTAAAGATAATTAGAATTTTTCGTCAAAAACGATTAGTTATGTACAGTATGTATCTTCTTTTAATACAGGTTTTTAACTTTTGCGTAATATTTATACTCTATAATATGTACTTTTTAAATCAATTTAAAATGATTCTATACATATATACAATTGTTGTTTTATAACATACTTTCAAATTTAAATGTGTTGCAAAAAAAATTTCTCTTCGTGTATTTTGTGAGTTTTTTTTTCTACCCTCTTGATAATTCGAACTGTTGATAATTCAAAGTTTTTCATTGGTCCCCCCAACTTCGAATTATTGAAAGTCAACTGTATGTGCTAATTTTTGGAGATAAGATTCTTTCCATGTAATGTTGAAAATGTATCATCTTACCAAATGGTATTTGAAATATCAGTATAAAAAATTTGGTATTGCTGCAAGGTCAAAAAGTTCCCGTAATAGTTTAAATACAAATTATTAAGAAAATAGAACAATAATTTAATCTTATTGGCCTTCAAAACGCTGCCCTTTTGCATCCACACACCTGTTCCAGATTTTATAAATCTGTTCAGAACACTCCAGGAATCAATCTTTGGGAGGTTATTCAGTTGCTTCATCGCATTTTGTGGATCACCTCATCTGAATCCAAAAAACTATGCTCCTTCAATTTCATTTTCAGCCGTGGAAACAGGTAAAATTCCTTTGGTGCTGGCATTGCTTTGGTATGCTTCCTTCAAATACTCGAGCTTCTTTCAGTGAATTTCTCGAGCAAAATGTATATAATTTATGTCCGCACGCTGCTCCAAAGACGACATTGCAAAATCCGACGAATGCAAAATTCGCTTTGTCAGAAATGATCTGCAGCTAACGCCGACAGTACTGGAAATGAATTCTAGATGGGTGTGTGGGTTTTTTTAAAGCTTTCAACCCCAAGAGATATTTCCCATTCAAATAATACCTGCTAAAATGTAGACGACTATTCAGGGAACTTTTTGACTGTAGTAGTACGCGCAATAACTCGCAATTTGTAAAAAAATTCCTAGTTTATCTCTCGTTCTCTAATTTTTAAAGGTTCAAACTACTTTAAAGTAAAACATCTAAAAATGTAATAAAACTTATTAGATATACATGGAAAAGCGGCTGATCTTTAAAAAACAATACTTTCCATTTTTTTCTCTCGTTCTCTCTAGGAAAGTGTATTGGGGCAGAACTTAAAGAAATAAAGGGTTCTCTCTACGTGAACAGCAGGAGGAATTAAGGGAGAAAAGAAAGTCATGGGGGGTCAAAACATCTATCAAAACATGTCACATGACTGGATCCTTCGATTATTGGAAGTTCCATGGAATGGGGTGTTCGAGAACCAAAATTGGTATAGATTATTTCCAGCCCGAAGCATCTTTCTTCAATTCCAATGATGGATATATCATAAAGAATCCTTTCATTCCTCACTTTTTTATTTATTTGATCATGTGAAATCGGCTTAGTGATTTCGTATTATTCATAAATGTGTCCATTCGAAGATGAATTTCATTTGTATGCTGTTTTGAACAAGTGTCAATATATATGATTTTTTATATCCTTTTTTCCCCGTTGGTTACTAGGTTATACATAGAGATGGTACCATCAAGCAGGTGTTTAAATTTCTGTTAAATTAGGAATATTTTAGGAATCGGCTGCGTATAGCAACCTAGCTTTTACAGACACAGCAAGTCCCCAAGAATAAAAGCATTATATTGGTGGCATTATCAAGCGGCGGCTTCCAAATCATGACGTTTGAATTTCGTTCATTTTACACTTTCGTCGGATGCAAATATTACCCTTATTTAATTTTACTGAGAGCACCAGAGCCGAATGGATACCCAAGGGATCTCTTACATATCACATAATAATATGACATAGTACCTATGATTTTTTTCATCTTGAAACTCTATGGACTCTAGCATCAATATTAAAGAGTTTAATATACATATAAATAGTAATTCCAACAACAAGACATTTTTCCTTAATTTGGAAAATAATTTGTTTTTAAAAAATTTTCCTAGGTAGAGTTAGCTCAAGTATTAGTAAATAATGTTTTCTGTAAATTGTTTTTCACCAACAAGTTTAAGTGTTAACATCAACAAATCCATTGTGATGACATTAGATTTAATTCAGCCCCAGTCTTTATTTTTCCACTCTTGACAACATCGTTTAATCACGGATTTATTTCGACCCAAATATGAATTAATTCTATGAATTAAATTAATGTCGATATACTTTAATTTATCTCTCAGCTTCTTTCAATAAAATGGCATGCTATCTTTCAAACTCTGACATATGTTCATATTGAACATGAATCCATCGGTGAAGTATTATCACAAACGATGCAAATATCTGAATTCTATATACAACAAACATTTTGAAAAACAGATAGGGGATAGTTCCTGATCTGCATCAGAAGAAATCAGTTGAGAGACCCTGAAAATTAATCCCTGTTCAATTGATCATTGTTTGGAACGAAATTTTTGTTTACCTGGGTTTTTTCTCAGCATCTTGGTATTTATCTTACATTATATAACTCGCAGGAAAAATTAAGAGAATTTGCACACCGTGTTGAGAGAACTTGTAAAACACCAATGAACTCATTTTAATAGAGTTCGATACATGAATTTTTTAAATAAACAATTACAAATATAACTTACCTGCCTTCTCTATAATGACCGGTGGTGAGTCAATGTACTGTTCTTATTT
Organism: Trichonephila clavata; assembly: GCA_019973975.1. Taxonomy (NCBI): domain Eukaryota; kingdom Metazoa; phylum Arthropoda; class Arachnida; order Araneae; family Nephilidae; genus Trichonephila; species Trichonephila clavata. Next base: position 20,935 of record BMAO01018046.1, on the reverse strand, counting down.
AAAAGGAATTTACTTTATCCAAAATGAAGAAACTTTTTGAAATTTAATTAAAATATACTTAATAATATATGCAAGTCTCTGATTACATAAGAATACAGCGTGGTCTTAACAAAAAACTATATCTGCTTTTCCAAGAGTTCTTATGATACACTGCCAGTTTGCCAAATAATGATAAGAGTTAAAACAGCAGTATATCTCAGGCTTCTAACATATATGTATAACGCAGAAAAGGATGTATCATTCGAAAAACTCCTTATGTGTGCATTATTAACATTAAAGCTCATAGTGCAAGGATATAAAAAGTCCATGTATTGTGAAATCGAATTTAAAAAATAATCTAAACTGTGGTATGGTCACATCACATAGACAGACAAGCTTCCCAACATGACGGCATACTGGATAGGAGGCAGTTGAAATGTCTCAATGGCAGAGAGTGGATCTCCCTCCAGAAGCGATGCAGTGTTTAGCTCTAGGAGGGTTCTAGGACAATAGTAACAAAATGCAAATGCTCTCTCAAGAGCTTCTCAGTCATTCTCTATATGGGTAAGATCAGGGCATCTGTCTGGCAAACACTACGATGGTAATTTGTAATGCAATCGTCGACTACAAGAACCCCATGGGGAAGAACGTTGTCGTCTTCCAATAAGGATCAACACTTCTGAAAAACCGATCAGAGTAATCAAGATTTTCTTTCTATGCATCATCGCTGTATGGAAGCATTTTTGAAATACATGTAGAAGTGTGTGGCTGTCCACCATAATACCTGCACAAATTACTATACTTCCGTCATTGAAATGGTCCGTTTTTATGATGTAGGAAGAATCGTATCGGGTTCCTGGCTTCCTCTAGATGCAGGTAAGACGAGAATCAGTTTCCAGGTTGAATCTAGACTCATCCGTAGAAAGAATGGTGCTCCAAAGTCTAGACCAAGACGATTGTTGTTTATACAATCTTGAATGTTCTCTGTTTTTTTTTTCAATGAGCAAGATACAAGCAAATTGGGTTTTCTGGAATACGGTTTCCTTTCTTAAAGTCTTCGAATAACTGTAGATCGTGAATTCCGAGTTAGTGATAGCACGCACCTCACATGAAAGCTACAAAGATGTAGAAGTTCTTAGATGACCACTCTGTAAGTTCCAAAAATAATCCTAGTTCGCCATAATGAATCTTGGTTGAAGCTGTTTAAATCATCTTGATATGAATCTTGTACTTTCCGCTGGTCCCTCAAGCTGCATACGACAAAGAACTTTGCCATGAATTATGTAGCTGCCTGCGCTAGCTTGTCCTTATTGCTTTCCAAAAATTATCCAACTTATTCTGCCATTTATAGATTCGTGAATATCCAATTTACCTAATACTCAAAAATTTACCATAATCTTTCCAAAAAAAGGGGAATGTTTGTAACTTTAGTATTGATTTATGCCGTTAGATGGAGAACTCTGTTTAAGATCAACATTTATTTAAAATAAAAATATAAATATTTGAAGAAGATTATACATAGTCTATCCAAAGAAGGATATATTTAATTTGAGGACGATTGATTAGCATTTTTTTATCAACATGTCATTTTAACATCTAAATCAAGTTACTAAACTTATCTCCTTAAAATCAATTTAAAACTATTTGTATAGCCACATTTTTCTTTTCTTCTATTTAAAGTATACACTCAAAAAGATGGATGGTGCCCTTTCTTCGAAAAACTAATCATCTGAAAAATTAAAAACTGTTTTTTCTTTTTTCTTAATGTAAATTAGTTTAGGAATAAAAAAAAAAAAGAATTCGGGAAAGGTGAAAATAACTTGAGAGAGTCCTTGTAAATGTTTTCTCATAGTTATTTTATCCTTAAATGTATTTTAATCATGTTAAATCATTTTTCTTAAGTATTTTTTTAAAAGATAATACTTGGGGAACAATTACCCATTTAGAAAACTGAATAAAAGAAAAGTCATGTAAAATATTGGGAGAGATGGTTAAATAAATGCTACTAATAAGATACTTTCCCATTGCTATAATTGGTAGATTGCTTGAAAGGAAATAATTATTTCTTCTGCGGTACTTTTAACAAACGCTCTATCTCTAAAAATACAATGCAACGGAGTGACTGTACAAAAATTTCGTTATGGAGATCAAATTATTTTATTTTATTTTAGTCCAACTGAACTGAAATAATTATTTTTTTTTTCAAAAACGCATATCTGAGTTAAAAATAACTCATGGGTTTTTCTTACTCTTATTTTTTTTTAAAGTAATGACTTGAGATAATCAGGATAGTAGAAATAAAATATGTGTATATTATTTGTAGGGAGAATATAAACAGAGTTCTCAAACTACAATTACTTTCTATAAAAACAATTAAAATATTTTACTTAAAATATACGAAGCAATGATGCCTTTAAAAATCTGTAAAGGAATAACGTAAAAACAAAACCGTCGCGTGATTATATTACTATACGTAAAAAATAACATTATAATGTTTTTTCAAGAAAATTTGCAGTTTCAAGATGTATTTTTAATACAATCACAACGAAGAACTATTAAAAACGACTTGGTTTCTTTAAACAAAATAGGACTTAAATTAATATTAATAGCGGGAATTTATTGCAATTCTCCAAATGTGAACAACTGCTAAAAAACTATTTCAATAAGAATTTATTTATTTTATTTTCTGTGTCTGATGTGCATTTTTATAACGATAGTGCATGCAAACTACATTTCTATAAAAACTTCGGAAAACTTAACAATCCAAAACAAAGTAGCCATTGCTACAATTGGTAACAATAGACTTTTATATGTTGTTAACAACCAACTTAAATTTAGTCACCTTTAATACAAAACAACCTTCTGTTCATTTATAAAGATACATTATTCATACGAGTGAATTATTTCATTCAGATAGTTTTAGTAACCCTGTTCAAACGCATCTCATCTGCGTTAATATTGCTAATGGAACTTCACAATGCCATGGATACTCACTACATTATCCAAGTTACGGGTTTTGTAAGTTATCAAGACTGTTGCCAGAAAGTATTGTTGTATATTGTTCTGTAATGAATAAGATTTTCGGTTATTTGAACATTACAGTTTAGGGTAAGCAATGTTGCATTTAATGACCTAGTCGTGACACCAAAGCGAATACAAAACAATTTGTTGTTTTAGTTCCATAGTATAAAGTGTTTCCAAAATATATAAGTAATCAAATGTATAAAAATTGGTAAGTATCTTTATTCATGCGTACAAAACATTCAAAATAACCAATTAAGTTATTTACATATCACCAGAAAATAGAATACTTCCATCGAACAAAATCAAGTATTTATTTAATATATTTTTTTCACTTTATAGTGATTAATTTAATCATTAGAACAGCAAGAGTACCTCATAATTCTATATTCTTTACGGTATGTGTGAAATTTAAAATAATATTTATTTTTCGTATTTTATTAACGCTATCAAACTGTGTTTGAAAACTGAGGCGTCATTTAAAATTAATACTTTATCTTGCACTGACACTACATTAATTACGCAAAATTAATCATACTCCTTTCATGTTAATGCTCCCCTGCAAAAAAGTCAAATGGAAATGATTTTGAATCACAGTGATTAAAATATGCGTTGACTATTCTTCCGATTTCACAGACAAGAATTTATAGCAATAAATATGGTTTTGGGATTTGCTTTGGAGCAAATATTTATTCAGAGTGATATGGATTCTCTCGGACAGTCAAAGTGTTGTTCAATATCTCGATAATCAGAGAAACGTCAGTGGCCGGAGAAGAATGGAAACTATAAATAAAGTCAGAACCCTGCCAATGACTAGTGTTCTTCAACTAAAATGGATAACATCTCACTTGAACCTAAAATATAATGCTATTGCAGATTAACTGGCTAATGATGGCACTGCTGTGCCTCAGACTTGCTTCTAATTATACTCAAAAAGAAAATGCTATACATATTACTTGGAGGTATACACCTATGCACACATAATACCACAGTAAAAATTCCGACACTGCTATAAAATTTGACGCTAACAGAAAGTACCAAATTGCTTTGGTACGCTTAATTTACGGCTACTTAACGTCCATTAGATTCTCATGTGGTTTTAAAAAGCTCTCGGTATGTTCAAAGTGCAATACGTGTGAAGTCACACCTCACCATCTGCTCAGTTTTGTTGCCTTGATGCAACACAAGCTCTTCAAAATATCCGACGTAGACCTGGGTAAGGGAGTGCTGAAGGCTAACAAATTCAGGAATCTAATCTGATTTAGATTAGAAGGAAAAGACAGAAGAAGGAAATATGTTTTATGTATGACAGGTTCAACATTACTAACTGGGTGATTATACACCAAATGTGACATGGTCCTTTTGTTCAAAAACCAAACTATAACATAATTGTTTTTAATTTAAAACTTGATGGTACATATCCTATAATGCGATTTTTTTGTCATTTATATTGATTGCTGTACAATTGCTGTACCAAGTCCTACAAAGGTAGTTCGCTTCTCTTTTCTTCATCTTTCTCGCCAAAAAGAGTTTTCCCCACTCTTTTTATGACGGTACGGTATTTATCCGTAATTTTTTGGGAATTTATTCATTCCTCTTTTCCGTTGTAACTTAACAATCTGGCAAAATGGATATACTGGACTTTCCAGAGAAAGGTGATAAACTATCACCTCAATCACAAAAAGCCAAGTGGCAGGGGAGATTTTGCTCAGTTTCAGACGATTTAGAAGGCAAATGATATAACGGATAATTGTGTGCGGTGTTGGCAACGAGAAATATTAAAATTGTCTCATTTGTGCCTCAACCTACTATATAAAAGATTATTTTTAAAAAGAAAGAACTTTTTTCACTTTTTAAGTCTTTTGTCACACACGTCTGATTATTTTGAATTCATGAAGGTAAAATCTATTCTATAGTAATTTAAATGTGTCCCGCCGGTCTAGACCAGTGCTTCGAGTTATTTGATTAAGCACTGAAACTCATCCTAAAGTAACTCAATTGGAGGCAAGTTTTTACCAGTGTTATTAATACGGTATCAAACTACATTTGTTTCAGTTAGAATATATGAACCATTAGCATGGATTGAGCATTTTTAATTAAGCTCTATCAAATGCAATATTGTAAACTAGATCTAGTTGAATTTAAAAATCTTAATTTGATATTACAGTGATGATTGGAACAGACGGATTTGTTTTACATTATCTCTTTTCTGTGATATCTAACATTGGTTACAAAATACGAGATTCTCTAAAACAGTGGTCAGCAAGTTTTTGGAAAGAAGAGCCAAGCTGTGACGAAAACCAAGATAATTAAGATATGAAAGAGCCATTCACACATACACATTGCCAGAAGGGGAGTCTCCGGTTGTAGTCGTGAACAAGATTGTTCTACTCCAATTAACATTTTATTTCATAATATTTTAAAACAATTTTATATACACAAATAATATTTTCTATTCTTCCCAAAACTGAGAACCTTCGAAGATATTTTATCTTTGTGGCTCAATACAAGAATAACCAACATCATAATATTAGAATTAAGATTCCAACCGTCTTCAATAAGAAGTTAATATGGGTAATAGAGCTAGAACTTCATTCTGAATTTTTATGTATGCACTAATACCATATTTATTCGACTCTAAACTGGCATCGATTCTAAGCAACACCTGGAATAATTAAGAAGATTTGTGAAAAATGAAAAATAGTGTAAAATGGCGTATCGGTACCTAATTTTGCGAAATTAAAATAAATTTAAAAGGAGAACCAATTAGAAGTGAATAATGAGTTATTTTTATCAATTTTGTTAAATTTTAAGTACTGACATGAAACTATAATTGCTCTAATCTCCCAAACCAAATAGTTTCTTTCCCTTCGAGTCCAAGCTGCATCCGATTTTAGGCAGCATTAACATTGGGGAAAAAAGTGCGGCTTAAATTCAAGTTAATATGGTAATTAAAATTTTGTTTTTTATTATTTCTACATATAAAAGTCATTCCAACTCTCTTTTTATTAACCCTTAAACATGTCACAAAATACGGAATGTGTTTCTGACACTTCTGTTGGGAGCTTATCCGTATATCTTGCTCATATTCCAAAGTGATCTCTAACTCATGCATACAAATAACAAACTTTGCTGGAAATCACTAATGGTAGTGCCTTCCAATTGGTAGCATTTTTACCAATAAGTTAGTTCTTTTTTCTAATATAGAACTATATTTAATACCTTCACTGATTTTCAGTCCACTTAATCAATAAAGAACAATTTAATACATTCATCTTAAGCCAGTCAAATGTTTAATTTTAAGCTCAAATAAATAAACATTTTCAGTAGATAATAATGAAGCAGAAAGAGAAAAGAAAACAATTTCAGTAGATATACTTGTTTTTTAATTATTTATATAGATAGAATTTTGAAAAGTATCAACTGTCTAAATAAAGATCAACCTGCGGTACGCGAGCAGAAGTTTGCCAATCCCTGAGGTAAGCAAACTCATTCGATAAGTCTAGAGTAAGGTTATTTAAAATAATGCAATCTGATTAATTAAAACATCATCGTTTTTCATTCTATGGTTTACATATATTATCTTACCAAAGACAACATAGACAGTAATTACTTGCCTAAAGCAAACTAATCCAATTTCACAAAAAATACATCAAATTTATTTATCACGCTCTTCAGAAAACCACACTTTGAAATGAAATACCTCAAAAATAATAAAAACAAAGTCAAAATTTCTTTCAGAATTGAAATTTTCATTCTAAATCTGCACTGTAATGATTATATTACACGTCAATTCTCTACTTAGAAAAAAAATTGCAATGCAATTTTTCGCAAACTTTCCTCACGGTTTGCCAAACCGAATAGAGGGATTTCTCAAACATAGCTCGGCAGGATTATAAATTTGGAGCCGCTAATAATGTATGACCCGACGACTGTGAATAGATAAGGTGGAAACGCAGAGCAGTTTATAAATCCCCAGGGCGAAATATAATGAATCTCTTTGCATCCCTAAACGGACATATTTGGAGAAACGAATTTTATCTTTTTATTCCCAGTGCCAGATACAAGATTTCTCGTTGCAAGATTTCAGATTTGGGATTTTTAGGTAATAGAAATAGGAAATGGTTTGAGGCTGGTTGTGTATTTCAGATACATACGATATTTACTAAGTGGTTAGGAAAAAAATCTCATCACGTGCTTAATTTATTTTAAAAAAATCATAAAAAAATAATGAAATGAAACTTTAAAAGTATATTAATATTATTAAGCTTTATTTTATAGTACTGAAATAATACATGTGCTGGAAGGGATTGTTAGCAGAAAAGAAATTTTAATGTCGAGTTATTAAAGAAATTACTGAACTGGAAAGACTGGAGTTTTAATTTTAAAGTATTGTTTATTATTTCTCTGGAATCTGGCTCTGATTCTGGAACTTTCTTAAGGTTTTGGATATGTATCATGCGTATGTAAATTAGATGCAGCGGGTGCCAGGGCGTGAGTGCACATGCCCAGTTTTTTCTCGGATATTCTTCTAGCGTTTAAAAGCGGATTCCCTCCAGTTGAAGGGAATTCATTGTTCTAATAAATACGTGTTAAATCTAACCGTGTGGTTATTTCAATCTTCGTGACAATATATATATACATATATTTTCACACACACACACACACATATATATATATAGAGAGAGAGAGAGAGAAAGAGAGAGAGAAAACTAATTTTAAAAAACAAATTTTGTAATTTTTTAAATTTCTGTCGTCATCTTGGTTATGATGCTTTCAAGTGAGGTGATAAAAATGAAATTTGGAGGAAAAGAAGAATGTTGATAGGTAGCGATAATTTGATGTATAGTATAGAAGCATTTTTTACAGCGCACAACTGCCTTCAAAAAATACCAATATTCAATAATAAACAATATTATCTTCTTCTTTGAAAATTTATTCATTTTTTTACAAAGCAAATAGTTTATAGAATAAATTTTCTTTAATTTTTCACGAGTCCTTTATTATGTTAAAAAAATTTTCAGTATTAATATATTTACAAATTATTGAAGCAAAGTCGTAAATGAATTTTGCATAATTAAGGAAAATTATTTGCTTCTATAACCTTGTGAATAGCTTGTAATCTATATAAGCTTATGAATAGTAATTATGCATATTTAAGATGTTTTGATTGACTTTAGTTATACCGCTGAGTTTCAGTCTTATTTTTAGCAAGAAATGTTAGTTTCTTAAGTGATTCATGGAAACGTTAGAAATTAAGCACATACATAGATTACTAAAACTAATTCATAATTCATTGAAATAATACGAACAATATATAGTCGATTGTTTGAATTTAATATACCATTGCAAAAACAATTAAAAACACGCACACACAACGGATGATTTATTTATATATTATTTCATGTATTAATTTTTTCCTACTCACTCATGTTAAAATGTAGATGTGAGATTTCTCTCTCTATTTGCTGCACTCAAGATACTTGTGGAATGGAAGTTCAAATGTAATATACCAAACACTAAACACATAGAAACACTAGAATAATTTTATTTCCTATTTTACACATATTTACAAAAGTACCAAATTTAACATAGTACCAAATTTTTCATACTGTAATTGGGGATAGTTGATTTATTTTTAACGAGCTTAGAATAAGAAGAAGGATTTCTTTTGTGCTGTTTTCTTGAAAATTATGCAATTGGTCAAATATTTAAACTGCGGGCATTTCAGACAGAAAGGAAAGTTTAGTATCGCATATTATTTTATCATTGAATGAAAAAAGAAATTCTAGATTCTTACCGCACGTCAATACAAGATGAAGTGGGTTATCTCAGATTAATTTATAAATAACATACACTTGGAGAAAAATAAATTTCACGAGAATAGTAAATTTGAAGTGTTTATTAATTATATCTGAAAAAAAATTGTTTTAAAATTTATACTCAAATTAATGGCAATGGTAAGGGAAAAAATAAATAAAAAATAGACCAATTGTGATGAATTTCGATTTGAAGGAATACATATTAAATGAAAAAAAAATACAATCAATTAAATCAGTGCAACTCAAACTTGCGATATTTGCGACCCAACTTTCAATAACAATTTTCATCGCCCACCTCCTCCATACAATAGCAAAGTATTGAATGAGATAATGATGAGCTTTGACGTTTAAACTACATAATGACCTTAATTTTAAACCATACAAATTATAGGTATAAGTACTAAATTTTATATAAATTACTTTTAAATAATAGACATTTTAAGTAAGTTACTCTTAATGAATAAGATAAGTATAATGTTATTTTTCCTTTCAATTTTTAAATTGGAACAAATTGCAATAAACATACAATGTGTATTTTTTATTATGTCCGAGTGTATTTTGTTTTTCTTCTTTCAGTTAATTAGAATTTTTTTTAAATATTTTTTTCGTATGCTCACGTTTCCCATGTAGGTTTAGCATGCTTCCTTACGAGGGGGGGGGGGGATGGACTCATAGTTTGAGAATTGCTAGATTAAAGGAAATATAGCTCTAAAATGTTTTTGTTAGGGAGATAAATCTTAAATGTAACTTTATGTAATCCTTAAGGTATCCGAACACGTTGAAAATGACCAAATTCAATCAAGGCAGATATTTTTTATTTTTTTATTTTACTGAATAGAGCAATCTTTTGACTTTACGAAACATACTTTGTTTTGTTTCTACACTACCTAGAGGTCAAGTTACAATCCACTTTATAAACTTAGAAAAACCGGAAGTGGGTTCTTGATCTACCAGAAGTGGGTATTTAAATTACTCAAAATCTATGATGGCGAGGCTGATAACTCAAAATATTACGAATGTATTTCTATAAAACTTTTTGAATCTGATATTTATGTTATTTTCTAGAAAATGTACTAAAATATTTCTTATTATATGAATACTTTTTGAGTTATGGCTTGTTATTTAAACAATGGTCTCATAAAAAACGTAACATTTCTTATAATGTTTACTCACTCAGCTCTAAAATTTTCAAATTTTGATAAAAAATTAAAATTTTAGTACATTTTCTAGATAAATGCATCTAATTTGTTTTAGTAATACTTTTACTAATATATGTTTATTACTTTTTCTCTGACTGCTTTGAAGTTTTTCAAAAATATTGCTAAAATTTCACTTATAATTGTGATTTTTGTAGGATTCAGGTAATTTATTTTAAATTTTGATAGTTAAATAGTAATATTTATTGGTATTGAGTCCTAAAAGAGCATTTATAATGTTTTAGTATGCTATTTTGTTAAAAAGTACTCTGAACGTGTTCGGATGCCTTAAACAAATTTGATTTGCATTTATACAATAAAAGAAAACTATAGATATTGTTGGCAAAGAACTTTAACTTTTAATACTGTTTCTTTGAAAATGCTATGCTTGATAACAAAGAACTGTTATATATTTTGAATTTAAAGTTTCTCTGTTAAAAATTTCAATTATAATATGCCATATTTTCTGTAATATATTCTTGTGTCTACGTTTCTAACCTTAGCATTTATATTCTGGATTTGATATCAAACTCTACTATTAAATTCCATATAGGTAATTGTGAAAGCTTTTAAATTAGAATAGTTTTATATAAAAATGCTTCATTCTATAAGTATTTAATGTACTCAGTTTAAGTTAGAACTCCCAAACATAAAAATGCATTAAATTGAGAAAATCCATACAGGAAAATTGCCTTCAATAAAATAACAAAATAAATATTACAGAATGCTCAAATAAATTAATCGTAGAACTAAATTATACTGTATTTCATAAAATATGAGTTGTCTAACCCCTCAACAAAACTTTTTTAAAAAAAATACCTTTAGTGAACATAAACAGATGCTACAAGACATGAAATTAAATATCAATTACTCGTATGTCTTACTATGCTTTATTAATTTGTGGGGTTTTTTTTATCAATAAGAACTTTTTCACATGCTTTTGGAAATTTCTTCCTGAAGTCATGGATAAAACAAAATTAAAAAAAATTGATTTTATTATGCACCATTTCTTTTGTAAGACACCTATGTCCCCGCTTAGAAAGTTCGATATTTGGCACTTTCTACATACATCTCCACTCCTCTTTTTACGATTCAATTTTATTTTATATGGGAAAACTTTTAAAACCGAAAAAGGTGATATGGGTAACAGAAAATGTTCGAAGTAACGAAAAAGGAGATAATGAAATATGAATCGAAAATTCTGAAATATTTTAGTTAGATTACTGAACCATTAGTATCCTATTTTATAGAATTTGTATTTGATTTCGGGATCTAGATAGAACTTTTATTTAATCAATTGAAGAAGTATTTAAAGAGGAGTTTAGGTTTCATTGAGTTATTTTATCGAAGGAAATGCTTTTGTTGATAAATGGGTAATTTTAACATCGTTAATTTAAAATGAAATTGATAATTAGAACTCAGAATCAAAATAGGTTTATTAAAAATGCATTTACTTATTTAAGTCAATGTTTGCATTTTAAAATGCATTATTTCAACATGACAAGCTATTTACCTTTCGAGGTAGAATAAGACAAAGTAAAATCACTAAAAAAACAATGTAAATCTGATTGATGTTTTTAAGCAATTTATTCGTAATTGCTCTTAATATTAAATTTAGGCTAATTTAAAACAAAAATTTAAGAAATTATAGAATGTTTTATAAGAATGCTTAGTGATACTGAAAATCCTCTTTTTAGAGGGGTGGATGCACGATAAATCTACCGAGGCTCCAAGTGTACCCGTTGGTGAGGCGTGGTAGTTTATAAAGGGAGATGCAAGCTCAGAGGCTGACCATGGCTTAGAATTACTGGCCATCGCCAATAGCCCTAGTGCTGCTGTATAGTGTCACGTTAATAAATACTTAATTATATCAAGATGCATCAAATTATATTAAAGAAAATAATGAATATCTCCTAAAGAACTCAAATGAAGGTGCTTAAATACAAGGGTGATCAAATGAAAAGGTACGAAACAAAAAAAAACAGTTAAATATTTGCATATTCCGCAAGGAGAATGTAGCGAGACATCTCGGATCCATTGGAGACTCTGGCTGGATCGATCATGCGCGGTGCCCGCATCCGCAGGAGAGAGCAAAGCTTTATAAAAAGCGCGTCAAATGATGCGAGCACAGAATTACTCGAGCACAGAAAAAGATTAACTCCGATGTGTACTGTGAGACACTCCGACACCTACGCAGGTCCATCAAGAACAAAGACCGAGGCTGCTCACGGAGGCGTGTTCTGCTCCATGATAACGCGTGTCCACACGTCTCCAGAATCACACAAATGGAACTGGACAAGTTCCAATGGGAGACGTTGGACATCCGTCTACAGTCCGTGGATTTCTATGTGTTTGGTCACTGAAGAAACACTGAAAGGAAAGCGCTCAATCGGACGAGTACTCAAGACACTGTGAAGGACTGGTCTCGTCACAGCCACAGGAATTGAAAAGGAATCCTGCGGCTTGTTCATCAGTGGATCGTTGTGCTCAGGCCTATTGTATATTTTGAATAAGTCTATATTTGTAACCGTGTCGTTTCGTACTTTTCATTTGATCACCCTTGTAGTTTATCAGCAAGAACAATCAATCGCAAAAACAGAAAAAAAGCTATTGTTCCATAATGACAATACATGCCATAAATAGTTACAATCCCTGACATTGATTTAAATATTCAAAATGATAAATTAACAAAGTTGCAATTTTCAGGGCTTGAATTATTAATCAGTATTAATATAAAATGAAATATTATTGCGGGATCCTTTTAGTGCAAGACTGTTAGAAAAATTATTAGCTATAATGTTTTAAAGTAACGGATGGAAACTTTTAAAATAACATTGAGTATTTTATTTTCAAAGTATTTCAGATCTGCCCAAGACAAGCAAAAATATAGCGATCTAAAAATAAAGAGATGATGAATTATTAAAATAACATTATATTTAATGGATAATTGTAATCAATGTAGGTGGTATACATAGCTTAAGTAAAGCACAAGTAAAATGATGTGCTATTCAGTGAATTTAATTATTTGAAATGGTGCTTCACATAAACTAAGGAAGGCAAAAATGTTTTTTTCGTTTTATTCTCATCATAAAAGATTAAATACTTAGTACGTAATATTTTCCTCAATCCGGATGGAAATGATATTTTACTTAATTTATGTTTTATTTTTCGAAAGGCCTAAGAGATAAAATAGGAAAATAAAGAATATGCAATATTTCTCTCTCTCTCTCTCTCTATATATATATATATATAATCTATCTGATAATTCTGATACATATAAGAATTGTTTATATTTCACATAAAAATTACTCGCTCCTTAAATTTTTGAATTTTTTTTTTTAGATTTCGAATAAATTTAATTTTGAAAATAAATTTTTTATTGCTTATACCCCTAGGATTTGAAAAAAAACAACTTTTTTTCGGTTTAAAGTATTCCTTTCCTTTACTCTAACATAATTTGTTTTCTATTGATGTTTCAACCCAAATGACAGTTTTAATATTTTATTGAATTTCATAAAATTATTTTTAAAGCTTATAATGTGTATGCTTATAATATAATAAAAATTATTTTTCAATTTGAGCTATGCAAACGCGTTTTGAACAACATAAGCAACATAATGGGCAATATAGCATTTTTTTTAAAAAAAATCACATCTAAGTTAGCCATATATTCGATTATCAGTTTACACGGTTATTAATTTTCAGAAGGGATGTCTCATTTTTTTGTGTCCCGCCACACCCACGAGGACATTACAGGGCCTTTTCTATTTAACTTTTGAATTTATTGTTATTTAACATGACAGTCATTTGTGAAATGCAACCAATCCTCGATGCACAGGTTTGTTCATTATTATACTATTGTAGAATCATTTTACATATGGAACAGACATTTTACTAATATATAAATACATTGTATGGTCTACGTCAGGATATGCAGCTGTTGTGTTTGTTGAGTTCAATATGAACTGAACAACTGCCACACTATACACCCTGTTCTATTGGCAAACGCAACTAGTTGACAGAGCTGTTTATTGGTGCAGAAGAAAAGGGTAGCAATGGAGATATTACTTCATCATTAATCGAGACAAATGAGTATTCAGATAAATGCCCACGAAGGATTACGTGATTATACAGAAATGAGCATGCCAATTCATCCTTCATATTATTGCGGACAGAGATTTGTATACCTGTACATTAATGTGAAGAGACTGATGAAGATAATCAGAAGAGAATGGGCACCATTTAAAAATAGTCGGAAGGGCATCATTGTTTGCTGACCAAAGCAGTAGTTAAAGTTTCCTACAGTTCGTTTCTTTACAGGACATCTAAGACGTACCCATATCGATTAGGACCCATTGTCCAACGCTATATGCTTGTATTCACATCATCCGTTGAAAAAAATGACATTTATCCAAAAGCAGTAATACTTCCATCAGAAAAAGTGTCTGAATAGAAATGCATGCTCGACGCAGTCATGCTTTCTGACAAGTCATACATCTATTTTAGAAGTGACAGCAACGTGTATGAGTATGAAAACTACGTAGTAACATATTCAATCCAATAGCAGCTATTTTTCGCAGTAATACGGTATCTAGTTTAGTTTCACCATCGCCTAATTCTTAATGGTCATACTGTCATGATACAATGATAAATTAAAAATGGGCAGTGGTTAAAACTGATGTCTTTTATTCGAGATATATCCAATACGACCAAGATAACTCTTGATTTCTCACGGAATATATCAACCAAAAAGTGCTACAAATTACTCAGATGTCTCTCCAAACATCAGTGTCTCCTGTCTTTTACAAAGCTGAGGGTTTTTGGTCACGTTTTATATGAGCTATGGCTGCTATGCTCAAGGTACAGGAACGGTTGAGGACCAATAATCGTGCATCAATCAAGTAACAATTATCACGCTCATTGAGTCTTTCCTGTGACTTATCCAGTCTATATCTAAACTCTAGGTGGACTTAAATCTATAAATTATTTTTGTTTCAGAAGTTTCTAATGCTTTTGGGATTAACTTCAAATCAATAATAAGGTCTTTAGATTAGTCTGGAATAGTTTCCTGATGATAGCTTTCTTGAAATTTCTTAGTTTTCTCTCAGAAGCAGAACTAGTTGCAGCAACTAAAGCCATTATTGCCAAATTCCTTTTTCATGGGAAAAAATAAAATTACTTTTCGTGAAAATATCATCAAGTATTATATATTTTTGGAAAAATAATTAAATGATCTTTAATGATCTATAAAAATCTTCTGATAGAGTTAAAAGAAACTCCGAATTACCTCGAAACTTTTTTTAACTTCGAATTCCTCAAAATATTACATTATGTTGAAATACATTTCACGTATTGCTATAAGGTGTCTTTCTCTGCTTTTTTTTCTTTTACGTTTCAAAATTTACTCATGCAATGCTTTGCGGGTTTGGATTTTTAATACCATATAATGTATTTTCAAAACTACTAAAATTTACAAGCTTTATTTATAAGCTCTTTGTATATTGTTAGGATATTTAAAATGTGACAAAGTAAGTATGGAAAATAAAATGCGTTTCCTAAAAACAGTACAAAATAATGTTTTCACACAAAAAAAACGAGACTGGTCCAATAAATCATTGAACTTACAGTATCAGTACTCCGTGACATTATAACCTTCAAAGTAGTTTCCTTAGCACTCACTTCTGCATTCAGTGCTGCCAATGATTGTAACTGTTCTGGAACGAGGTTTTATGAAGACCTTTTAGATTTTCCGTTTTTGCTTAAACCTATTGAAAATGGAGGTAAAATGGGTTACCTTTAAACAAAGTTTAGCTGTAGGAAATTTAAAAAAATCGTATGGTGCCAAATAAGGTGAATAAGGAGGATGCCCCATCACAGTAATGTTTTTGACAAATGGCGCTGTATGTGTGGGTGCATTGCCCTGGCTCAACAGCCATCATTATTCTACAGCTGCAGCCTTATTTTTTCCACGAAGTCTTTTTAGCACTTCAATGCAGTGGTGTTGTTTGACACTCTGACCACTAGGAACCCACTCAATCATTACGATCCCATTAATGTCGAAGAAGACAATTAACAATGCCTTAAGTATTTATTTCGACAAACGTGTTTTTGGGCAATGGGGATCCTGGAGACTTCCAATGCATCGATGGGCACTTAATTGTTGGACATAGGATCCATGTCTCATCACATGTTACAGCAGATTACAACAAATTTGGTTCTTTAGTAATGCGTTCTAAGGTGTCAAGACACATCTCTTTACGGCCCTGTTTTTTGGTCTATGGGGAGAATTTTTGGAACAATATTGCACAAATCTTCGTCATGTGTAATTCGCCAATTAAAATACGTTGAACAGCCTCCCTATCCAGGTTAACCAACTCCACTGCCGTACGAACACTTAATCTTCGGCCACCCTGGATCCCATCACGAAGTTTGCCAATGTTTTGTTCTGTAATCTCTGATCTTGGGCACCCAGCATATTCATCTTCTTTCGCACTGTCCTTTCCCTCTGAAAACCACTTTGCCATTCAGGCACACCTGTTCAAGACAAAGTTTCTTCTACATAAACTTCGGTTAACAAGTAAAATGTTACCGTGAGTGTGTCGTTTCTAAAGTTTTCAAAGAAACTTCATGCTGATTAGCTGTTTGGTTTTTACATTAGCCATTTTTGGGGGCAAAATGCCGTTGTACGTGTTACTCAATGGCGCATTACACCCAACTGACGAGATCGGTAAAGTTGAAACTGACCGCATGGGTAGAGGAGGTGTGTGGGCAGACGTCACTCAAGCAGTTGTTGCCAACTCCGCTCTTTTTTCAAGTAACACGTTTAGTTTCGCCTTTTTGCATCACACCTCGCATTAACACTTCAATCACTTTTATCTCACCTGTGTTTAAATTTGAGGATGACAAGAAGTCTTAGAAACAAAAAGAACAGAATATATTGATGCAAATTAAAACTATCAAGCAATGTCCTTATTCTACAGCTTAGAATCAAGCTGAAATTCTTCAAATACTTTTCAAAAGCTTAACCTGTTTACAACACGGGACAATGCCTTCGAAAAGAATTTACAAGAAGCTTGTGTATATACTTTGTTTTATTTGCGATAATAATATATGTGCTATGATTTTTATGAAGAAAAATTTCTTCTGCATATCATAGATAATAACATGCCATAATCCCAAAGAAGATAGCGAAACAAAACCTTCTGATTTGAGGTCAAAGTATTCTATGTAGCAGAGTACTTTGAAGTTTTTGCTTTGGGTTTTAATCTTTTCATTTCTTGGTTCATTATTAATAATCCCTTTAAGAGAAAATATCAACATCTTATGAAATCAAGAATGAAAGCCCAGAATGTGTATTTGGAGTGTTATAAAAATTTTCGTGTAATATCTGTTCCACCTGAGTTTGAGAGACAAGAAAATATTATTTTATAAAATGGCGAATATATATATAACTACGTTTTTGAATTTATATTTTTTACATGAAGCTCAAATTTAAAGTATTTTATAAATGCTTTGTATTATTTGAAGAATAAATGGAAGATCATACTTTTTGAAATAAAAGGTGCATTAATCATCAAAGCAATGTGTTTTTGAAAAAAAATAATTTTCAGTTTATTTTATATTATTTTAATAAACAAATATGTTTTAGCACATGCACCTAAAGAGAAATTCATTTATTTTAGTAAAACATGATATTTTCATAACTTCGATAATTCGATTATTCTTAAAAATCTGAAATACGTTTTTTGCTAGTGGTGTAAAAGAAGCCGATGTTGAAGGGGAAAAAAGGAAATTACGGAAATTTAAATTGAATTATAAATTAGAATAAAGCATAAATGGATTTAAGTTTACAACGCTTTAATTGGTTTAATGCTTTGAAAAAATTTATTGAAGCTTTTATGTGAGTTTTTCGGTAGTAAACATTTTTTAACACATGCAAATGCATGCATATATATATATACATATATATATATATACACTGGTGTCCAAAAGTTAAGCATAAATCATAAAATGCGAAAAACATGGAGTAAATATTCGTAAAATTATTCCAAATTTCTTGCGGATAATAATTGGGTGAAGAAGAAACATTGGGTATATGCAAAACCTTTCAGTTGACTACTTCTGCGCGAAACACCGGCGCGTGTCGGAACGTGGAGAAACCGATTCACGCAGCACAGGCAGTTCAGACAAGTTTCGTGCAACTGCTGTGCGAAGGAACGTTGTTAACCATCAAACAAGGTGAATAATTGCAGAAAGACGCCAATTGGACATGTTTACGAAAGGAAGAATCGTTGGAATGCTGGAATCTTCATGATCACAAAATGAAGTGTCTTGAATTCTGAATGTGGACCAGTCTGTGATCTCAAGACTGTGGCAGAGGTTTCAAAGAACGGGAAATGTTGCCCGACAATCAGTATCAGGTTGACCAAGAGTCACAACCCCTCGCCAAGACCGATATCTGGTAATAAGTGCGCGACGTCAGAGGGGCAGTACTGCCAGAGCACTGGGTTCGGCTCTCACAGTCGCCACAGGAATACGAATTTCGAGACAAACTGTTTACAGGAGACTGAATCATGCTGGCATGTATGCCAGAAGACCAGCAGTTTGCACACCCATCACGTATGTGCATAAACGCGCTCGTTTGAACTGGAGTTTGAAATATCAACATTGGAGTGTGGGAGAGTGGGCCAATGTGATGTTCAGTAACGAGTCCCGGTTTAGTCTGAGTAGTGATGGTGGGAACGTGGAACACGTTTTGAACCAAGAAACATAACGGAAAGACATCATTTACCATCAAGGGGAGTAATGGTATGGGCAGTCATCATGATGGACGGACGCACAGACCTCCATTTCTTTGACACGGGGTCTATGACTGCTCAAAGATACAGATACGAAGTTCTTGATCCTTATGTTTGCTTTTTTCGAGGTGCTGTCGTACCTGACTTTATATTCATGGATGATAATGCGTCATGTCACCGAGTGGTGCTGATTGATGACTTCCTTGAAACGGAAAACATCCAGCGCATGTCGTTGCCTGCGAACTCCCCTGATTTAAATCCTATCGAGCATGTATGGGATAGGTTAGGGAGACAAATTGCAGCCCTTTCGCACCCACCAAGCTCCGTTACAGAACTGAAGAGAGATCTCCAAGAAGCTTGGAACCGTTTGAGCCCACAACTCATTCATCTCATAGCAAGTATGGTAAATCGCTTTGCAGCTTACCTGGCTGTCAGAGGTGACCACACGCCTTATTAAACTGCAGCATCAGTATTTTATTTAATGTTTTCTTTCATTTTTCTTTAAAGTGTGAATCCTTGCTATGCTCATTTTTCTTCCAAACTGCTACTTTGGATAATAAAATTAATTATTATCATTCTTTAGATTTGCTTCCTTATTTTGTAACCATTTTACACTCGCATATCACGTTTCCCGCCATTCTGATTTACAGTTTCTTCTTTATTCACATAATTATCAATTATGCGTAACTTTTGAACACCAGTGTGATATATATATATATATATATATTTAACTATATAAGCTACGGTTAAAGTATTGAACCCGATTTTTTATAATAACTGGCAATTGGTAATTATAACTATTAACAATTAATAATAATACGTTATTATCAATAGTTACCTTTCATTACAAACATTAAACAGCATACATTTCACACAATTATATACTGATAATACATGTTAATATTTCTAAAATATAAATTGGTGAATTGAAAAATAAATTCAGTTTAGCATGGGAAAATGGGAGACCAGTTAGTTTTTGAAGTCGTCATAATTGGTTATTAGTACCACATGACAACAAATTTTGTATAGCTGCATAACAATTGTATGCTTGTTATTACTTTTAAAAATCAACCACGTAACCCGAAAGGAAATCAGACAAAGTTCCTTCGTGTAGTAGCAGGTTAGTCGTTCATCCGGGCATTTGCGAATACTCGACTCCATGTGTCTATTCCAGTCTATTCCATTGATTACTTCCCAATAGATAAAAGTGTTATATTACTTTTGGTATCCTCATGAATATGCTTGCATACATAACTACTCATGATACGGTATCAGCAGATAGTTAAAATGACATTCATTTTAATGAAGTCCATTGGTTTTTATAGGTGAATAGATGAGTCAAAATGGTGAACACAGTTGTACATTTCGCCCACAATTTCTTCTTTTTCTTTTTCTTAGTATAAAAATTTCTTCTACATTTTTTATGAAATAATCTTTAGCTAACCTGCCATGTCCTTTTGAATTTCTAAATTTTCACCCTATGCACCTTTAAAATCTTCCTTATCCGTCAACTCATCTGTAGCTAGAGAAATTATGGCAAAAGCTTACTGTACATTAACCTCTGTAGATTATAATTTTGAAATATCATCATCACGTGGAAATACTTCACGGCCCCTTCCAATGCTAAACGTTGTCTTTTTTGAATGCTAACTTATCTGAAATAGAAACTTATAGTATAAAACTTATTGTAGCTCACAAATATCCCAAATAACAGTAATTAGACTAATCTTGAGTATCCGCAAGATTATTATAAACATGAATTTATGAGCATAAGAGCACTAACTATGTCTTACCTGTTGAAGCCATATTGTTTTTTGAGTCTCGGGCTAATTCAGCAGAAACAATTGTTTGAAGATTAAGAATGGGCTGCCCTCTATAACTATTATGCGAAAATAGTCCCTTCTTTTCCTTCAAATCATGAAAATAAAATAATTTGATCTAGATGTGAAAATCTTGCTAATTGAAAAAAAAGTTAATTTATAATCAATAATTCAAGTATGAAAAATAAAATTAAAATTTTAGTATAATTGAGAAAAAATAACAGAAAAATGCATAAACAAATTTAGAATTTAAGGTTGCGTTTTCGCAACACGAGACTTAAATTGGTTAAGTTAATAAA
>BMAO01018045.1:0-40814 GCA_019973975.1 Trichonephila clavata | reverse complement strand
GCGACGCAGCCACCAACGAACTAACCAGAAGATAATAGCTATTAGCGAACGAGGACTCGACGCGCAGGTCGGAGATCTAACGCTGCTGGAAAACATTGAGCAAAGGGGAAGTGGCCGTGCAGGGATCAGCTGTCCAATGCTAGAAAGGGAAGTGACGCTTAGGCCCCTCATCACCTGAACTCCATAAACCATCGTAAACTATGTTGGAACAGTGTTAGCATTGTGTAAGAATTATACGAGGAATTCAAGAACTGAATACTATCATTGAGTGCAAGAAGTGTCTATCTGAACTTGATCCATTTTTCACTGAAGAGCCAAAAAAAACTGGTACAGGCATGAGTATGCAAATAAAGAGATATGGAAGCAATAAGAGTACGTCGCTGCGGTCGGCAAAGCCTATATAAGACAACGAGTGTCTGGCACAGTTGTTAGATAGGTTACTACTGCTACAATGGCAGGTTATCAAGGTTTAAGGGAGTTTGAACGTGGTGTTGTAGTCGGCGCACTAAAGACGGGACATAGCATCTCCGAGATAGCGATGAAATTTGGATTTTCACGTGTACGACACTTTCCCGAGTGTACCGTGAATATCGGGAATCCGGTAAAACATTAAATCTACGACATCGCTGCGGCCGGAAAAGGATCATGCAAGAACGGGACCAACGACGATTGCCGAGAATCATTAAGCATGACAGACGTGCAACCCTTCCGCAAATTGCAGCCGATATTAATGCCGGGCCATCAATAAGTGTCCTCGTGCGAACCATTCACGAAACATTATCGGAATGAGCTTTCGGAGACGAAGGCCCACTCGTGTACCCTTGTTGACTGCACGACACAAAGCTTTACGCCCCGTCTAGACCTGTCAACACCGACATTTAACTGTTGATGATTGGAAACACGTTGCCTGGTCTAACGAGTAAAGTTTCCAATTAAATCGAGCTGATGGACGTGTACGGGTAGGGAGACAACCTCATGAATCCATGGACCCTACATGTCAACAGGGTACTGTTCAACCTGGTGGAGGTTCTGTGATGGTATGGAGCGTGTGTGCAGTTGACGTGATATGGGACCCCTGATACATCTAGATACGACTCTGACAGGTGACGGGTACGTAAGCGTCCTGTCTGATCACCTGTATCGATTCATATTCATTGTGCATTCCACCGCACTTGGAGAATTTCAGCAGGACAACGCGACACCCCACACGTTCAGAATTGCTACAGAGCGGCTCCAGGAACACTCTTCTAAATATAGACACTTCCTCTGGCCACCAAAATCCCCAAACATGAACATTATTGAATATATCTGGGATGCCTTACAACATGCTGTTCCGAAGAGACCTCCACCCCCTCTTACTCCTACTGATTTATGGACAGCCCTGCAGGATTCAGGGTGTCAATTACCTCCAGCACTACTTCAGACATTAATCAAGTCCATGCCAGGACGTGTTGCGGCACTTCTGCGTGCTCGTGGGGCCCTACACGATATTAGGCAGGTGTACCAGGTTTTTTTGGCTCTTCAGTGTGTTTCTCTATACGTTCGTACTTTAGTGTATAGTCCTGTAACAAATGTCCACCATTAAAAGTTAATTTTAGTAAAAACCAGTGTTATCATTAAAATACCGCTAGAGCTCCATGCCACATCCCCACATATATGTACTCGTATATAGGGAGAGATTGAACTAATAGTAGAAATTGAAAAAGCACATTTTAAAAGAAACAGAATCTGGGGAAATGTAACAGTCCTGATAATAAATAAATAAATGTGTTTTAGAGCTGTGACAAGGTAAGGGATTTCTTAAGACCAAAATATGCATCAAGTTTAAAGATCAAAGAAGATAGGAAAATAAAAAAAAGGATTTTAAAAAAGAATGAGGAGGAAAATATATTTAAAAATAAGGAAAAAAAATATTGCATACGAAGCCGGAATATTTTAATAAATTATAATTTTTTTCCTTAAATGCCTATTTTGTGAAGCGTCTTTTTTTCCCCTCAAAATATTCTGTGTACCTTTTCTACTAAACACTAGTATAATATTTTTTTTCCAAGCATATGTTTTCCAGGCTTTAGATTATTTATTGAAGTTCGTTTTTAATGGTTTATAAAGAAATATTTTTTATGCTAAAATATAAACTTTTATAAAATATAATTTAAAATTCTTTAAGACTTTCTCTAGTAAAAAAATTCTCTATTTGTAATGGCCTTATATATAATAGTATATATATATATTAGCTCCTTAAAATATACATAATACGAACTTTATTAAAGTAAGCAAAAACGAAACAACCTCTAAAATATAACAATGTTTTGCCTATAAAAACGACAATTTCGTTTTCTTCTAAAATTAATTTGGGGTGTATAGTTAGGTTAGGTGCTGACTCAGTTTTCGAGTTCGACTCCGGTCCAAGTCGGAGCATATCCCTGATGCAAGGAAAAAAATTCTACAGCGTTCATGTCGTATGATTATGCGGCATGTGAAAAATTCCTGGAGTGCATGTTTGGCTCTTGATAAAAAAAATTCCTTGTTCAATTTCGCTTTGTCTAAGCTTAGGTGCTTCCCTCTGGGAAGGAAACTGGGCGTCAAAATTACATCGTGGCAATTCGTATCCACCTATATGTGGCCACACTAAAAAATGATACCGGTTAATGAACTAACTCTTCAATGGTAATTAACAACCCACAGACCCATTTGAACGGGAAAAAGATTGTCATGAAATTTATTTTATTTTAAATAAATGAAATAAATTTTATGTGAATCTAATTAAAATAATACCATATACAATTACGCAAATCAAAAATTAGGCACAAATGTATGAGAAATTCTTAATCAATTAAATTATAACCTCGTAGAATAAAACTGCATGATCAATTATAAATTAGAAATTAGGCTTAGAATTTAATGTAATTTCCCTTAACACAGCTTAAATAATTTAATCGAATGTTTAGTGTATATAGCTAGTACAATGAACGCATTAAAAAAATTAATTATTCAATAAGAATATACTTACAATATTTAATTTACAATGAACTCTTAAAAATTTTCATAGCTAATTAATCACTCAAAAAGAAATAACGTTAATAAATTATGCGGTAATTAACAGAAAATATTAAATTATTACGTAATTTAAAATTCACAATTTTAATAGAAAAGCTATTTTTGTAATCGACTGTAAACGCTTAAGAATTAGTATATTTAAACAAAAAAATATTAAACGTAATTTACAAAATGAGAAATAAACATTAAAAAAAAACGCAATTCTATGAAAAGCATTTTAATGACCATTTTAATGGCTTAATTTCAAAACACAAATTATTAATGCCCCAAATTAAGTGGAGTGAATAAAATTAAAACAGAGATGCGATTACATCCATAATTATTGTCCTAAATTAACAAACATTGTAATTAGCGGGAAAAACCAATCAAATCATGTCATGAAAAGAGAGGAGCTATTAAAAAAAATAAATAAATTTCCCTCATAAAGGGAGTGAAAAAACGTTTTTAAAAAGCGAAATTTAAACCTTTATACGGTGCGAGTTTATCTTAGTCGTTTTTAATGCAAAATGCATCTGCATTTTACTGATCAGCGGACCGAAAAATTGGAAATTTTTGTATAATGCCTCTGAAAAAGATCACTGTCGCTTTTTTTTTTACTACCTCTTTTTTATGAATAAGGATGAGGAAAGAAAAAATGGAAGAAATTATAATTTGCTTGCTTTCATTTTTTTTCCCTTGCTACCTTTTAATCTTATTTCGTAAGGTTCTATTGCTTTTACTGAGTTTTCATTCTAGTTTTCTACATTCTTTTTTTTTTTCCTTCCTTTTTGCCTGAGATGTGTTTTTTATCCACTTTTTTTTGTGCCTCTACCCCACGTTTTAAAATTTTTTCTTGCACCGCCGTCTTATTCAATTCCATTTTGGCCAGATTCTTTTTTTTTTTTTTTTTTTTGCCATACCTTCTTATTTCAAATTTCAGTCGCTTTGCATATTCTGCTGGGGGGCTATTTCGAAATTGAAGAATTTTTTTTCTCTCTCCTCTATTGATGTTAGCGAAGCAAAAATTGCCATTTATGTTTTTCTCTTGTGTCACATAGAGGGATGTATAAGTCTCATTCTCGCTTTTGGTGTAATCTTCGATTTCGAGCGTGTAGATTATTTGCGAGCTGGAAACGCGTCCGTTGAAACGTAATTAATAATTCCATGCCTTAGTGAGAGATGCTTTTTTTTAATGTGTGACTTATTGCTATAAGCGTCGTAAATAAATTGAATTAAGTTAGTTCTATCAAAATTAATTTTTACATTACGGTTAAAATCGCTTAACACGAAACTGAGGGGAACTGAAACATTTTTTTTTGTATTAAAAAGATTTCGCGTTAAAGGATATTGCAAAAAAAAAAACATGTATTCAACAAATTTAAGTTTATTAGAATGCATTTTATTTACATAGATCGGTGCATATGCATGTATTTAATAAAATCGTTCAAACATTTACGTAATTTGCTCTTTTTAACACGCTTTTATAAGCTTCACTTGCATGTAACGGAATCTTTCAACTCGATTTTTACCCACTTTAGAAGGTCAGATTAATTCGAAACTTTGTCCACTTGTCAAGAACCGATGACAATACAATAATTTCATAATTTTGTTCCTGTGTTCTGATCAGGAATAACGACTTTTTAGATTTGGCGACTAATGAATGATACCGCTTCCAGATTTGGCGATTAATTCCATATACCATTTCAAGGTTTGGTGATTAATTTCATATATATCATCTCCAGATATGACGACTAATTCCAGATCCCATTTCCAGATTTGGCGACTAAAAGATTAAGTTGTGACGGATCTATACGCGGCTCTACTAATCCCTTCATGACTCTTTTAGGAAAATATTTATTTTAATTATTGTTATAAACAAGAGTCAGCAATACCAAAATCTTTACAGATATCCGTTTTCGTCTTACCTTTTTTTTGCCATTGTATTTACAAAAAAGTTCTTCAAAAATAGAACCAAACTCACTGATTTTTACTCACAATGCGATTAACTCGTCACCGAATTTTAAGCCCAACTGTTGAGAGATAAGATGTTTTTGTGCAGCCGTTTGTAGGGATGGAGGGAGAAGTATAGTTTAGATCAGGGGTCGCGAACCTTTATGGATCAACGTGCCATTTTTTCTTAAGAAATGTTTAATGAGGTATAGACATGCCGTCAAATAATTTTGACTTGTGATTATTGGAAAAATAATAAAACTAAATACTTAACAACTCAGAACTGCATTTATTATGAAAAAGTACATTTTACACTGTATAGTAGTAAATATTTTAGTTATACGTGTAATTCAAATTATATAAAGTAACATTAGTGTGACTTCTGTTGTTGCAGATTAGATGAAAAATAACTTATATTAGGATTGTAAGATGTTACTTTTAGCAGAATGCATGCTGAATTGGAGTCATCTGCCAAACGGTTTCTAAGCGGGTCCTTAATGTTATTCATCTCTGAAAATAAGGATTCGTAGGCAAACGTAGATGAAAGTAAGGTTAAAATAGCATGAGCAAACTTCTTAAAATAGATAAATATGCTTGGAGTCGAATTCCATGTTTCCAAAATTTCGTTACTAATATTATTACTTATATTGTTTGTTATCTTTCTGTTTCAATCAATTCCAACCTTTCCTTTTTTTTTTCAATAAATTTTCGAATCCATATTGAACTAGACAGGAAATCAATCAGTTGTATTTCAAATTTTTCAATTTCCAACCAATCGAATTGGGGCAAGTTCAGTTTATCAAATAAATTCACATCAAATTACATAATAAACTTGAATGTTTTCGAAAATTCTTTCAACTGAGAAAATATCACTGAAAATTCCTTGATTGAAGAATTCACCGCCAGCCCGCGACCAATCACTCTTGTTTGTTCGCAATACTTCTTTCTGAAATTTGTTATTTTGATCGAAAATGCAAATCGTTTTTATCAATGGCATGCCCAAAATATTGTGTTGCGTGCCATTGGTTCGCCATCCTTGATTTAGATTAACAACATTGGCCCGTGACACAGGCTATTCCGAGGGTGTTTCAAAGCCAAGTTAGCCTCCTTTCTACGAAACATGTGAAACCACCTCTTTCATTTCACCCCTCTTAAATCTAACCCTCGCGGCTGGTGTTTCCCTTATTTTGTTCATTCCCCAGAAGGGAAATATGTTCGTGTTAAACGATTTTCGCTTCCTGTTATGAGAAAAATGCATGAAAATACATAGTAATTTGTCGGGATCTTTGTGCTATTTCGTGTTAAGCGTTTTTGCGTTAAACGTATTTCACTGTATGTGTATTTTACATTTATATTCAATTATCTTACTTAAAAAAGTTCCGATTTCCGAATACGATTATTCAAAATTTTGAAATCATTTAAAAGCATGTTTAAAAATAATATTTTCCTTTAGTTGATATAATTTTGCAATAGTGCTTGATAGGTTTTTAATTGTGGACTGCTTAATAATGGCCTTATATCATTAGTACCTAAACTGTCCCATAATATACCAAAAGCTGCGGTAGCCTTGTGGCCATGGTGACGGACACGTGATCGATGTGTCACGAGATCAAACCTTAGTGCCCCTGAACTACCGTGTAGAAGGGCTGAGGCACATGCAATCTGTCGAGGTTTATCTCCCGTTAGCGTGGTATGGAAGTTTGGGAAAGGAAGTGCCAGATCAGGTGTTGGCCGTGGTTCAAAATTATGAGGTCCGTCACCAATAGCCACATGTTGGTTTATAGCGCAGCGTTAATAAAGTACTCATTTACTGAAGCAACACGAGGGCTTTTGTTAATGGACCTCGTAAATCTGAGGCACAGTTTAAGTAAAGAGGTCGACACCTGAGTCAGCAGCTCCTTTGAAGTAACCCCCGAGTGAAGTAGGTCTCATGTGTAAATGCTTTCAATGCTTGAAATCCCCATGTTAGCATGGTGGTGTAGTTTAAAGAGTGAGATGTTAATTCAGAAGTCATTCTCTTCATTTGAGCATACAGTAGAACGTCGTTTATCCTAATCCATTGGGACCGGACACCGTTCGGATACGCGATTGTTCGGATAACCGAAAACCGAATGCGATCCATGCAGTGTATGAAACCGCACACTATACGGATATTTAAAATCATCACCTGCGGGAAACATGCTTGAAGAAAAAACAAAATAGGTGCAAAATGTCGCAATTTTACCTTTGTTGTGGAAAATAATCGCTTATTTTTCGCTGTACCATTGTACACCTTCGTTTTTTTGCTGAAAGGTCTCTGATTCACTTTAGCAGCAGTAGTTGAGTAGGACAGCACTCTGATTGTTGCTCGTATCACTCCATAGCTGTCTCTAACGCATAAAACGCGTCAGCATTTGATGGACCCTTGCTACTTTCGTTGTTGTTGTCTTCATCCGTTTCATCGTCGACAGGGTTGGATTCTTCTTGCACGGAAGTCACAATCTCGTCATCATTTAGCATTTGAAATACACAGTCATCTGCATCGCATGCCATCCAGGTTTCTACATCAACAAAACTCAACAAAAGAGCACGTATACACCCCGTCAATTGGAAACGAACTGACCTAATAATCCGCGCAGATGTTTACCAAATCATACAGCTGAAATTCCTCAAATATCCCTCACCTTTTGTTTTCCCGTCACTTTTGGCCTCACACGAAGCAACTGTTGACCATTGCACTGTTCGAAAACGTATCAGGACTTTGGTTTGGATATTTGATGCTACGGATAATAAATGTTCGGATAAACGACGTTCTATTGTAGTTCAAAATCTCGGGATTCGTCGCTATTAGCCGTCGTGTTGCGTGAGTGGGTATTCATTAACGTCGTACAACAAAGCAATACGAAGGCTATTGACAAATGACTTCGTAATTTTAAATTACGGGGAAGTGACAAAGATGACACCTCTCTCCAAACTTACCACACCAACGGGAGAACTTTGATCCCCGTCAGATTTAACATGTATCAGCCCTCTCTACACGGCGAGTCTTCAGTGGCACTAGGTAACAAACCGGCAACTCGACAACTATGACAACGATGGAATTGATCTTTACCCTCTTTACTGGGGCGTAACGTACTCCCTCTCATCGCGGGGGGAAGCAGGTTTCCATTAAATGTGAAGGAGGATTCAATCTCGGTACCTTCCATTCCGAAAGTACACCCTCTACCTCTAGGACAAAATGATCACCTAAGTCCATAGGTAGTTAGTGTATTATATAGGAACCACCATCACACACACCCCTACCAGAGAATTAGTAAGGCGAACGAACGATATCGTTGTTATGAAAAGCGTGTGAACTGTTGCGTCACTATGTGACGGCTTGAAGGTTGCGTCATGAGTGAGACGGCTTGTTGATTGCGTCATGTGTGAGACGGCTTTGGTTGCATTTGTGGTGGATAGAGGGCGCCACGATTGCTACGCGAAGGTTGCGTTAGTTCGAAGTTCCCAGGTGACCAATACAGGAGGATTCGATCTCGCTACCTTCTATTCCGAAAGCACACACCCTACCCCTAGACCAAAATGATCACTTCTGTCCAGAGGCAGTTAGTGTCTTATATATAGGAACCACCGCCACAAATGTATTCGCACAGTTAATTTGTAATTAATTACTCGATAAGCATTTTGTATTTGTCGTACATATTATTTTATTTAACATTGAAAATCATAATCATTAACTATTTTACATAGTGTATTATACGTAAGTAAAAATTCTCTTAGACTTATTTTAATATTAGTATGCCACCAAATTTTGAGATTAAGTGTGCCGCAACGAGGAAAGGATTGAGAATCACTGGTATAAGGCTATACGTAGTAGGATTCAAAAGTTTCCGGACTGAGTCTATAAATTAAAATATATTACCAGTTAAGTTGCTGAAACACATCATCTTTCGAATTAAAACCCTTGAGCAACAGCGCTCTTTTAGCATAGCTTGTAAAGTTCATCGAAACATTTCTGGAATCTATTTTTAGCCATGTTCTTCAATTCAGCCTGCGATGCACTTTTAACTTCATCTGTAGATGAAATTGACAACCCTGCAAGTGACGTGCCAGCTCAAGAAATATTCAGAAGTTTTAGGGTGAGAAATCAGGGCAGTAAGAAGGATGTGACAAAACAGTTGTTTTTTTTTTCTCATTTTCACCCCGTTGTTGTTTGAAGCATGTTCTTATGTACCGCAGCAGAAAACTTTTCAATGTTTTCAGCGGTGCGGCAAGTCTATGGACGTCCAGAGCGTTCGTCATCTTTGGCACTTTCCTTGCCTTTTCTGAAACATCGATGCCACTCAAAATCTTGCGTTCACGATGATTTATCACTGCCTTAAACATGCATCAACATTTCGTTCGTCTTTGTAGCACTCTTTTCCAAACCCCAACACAAAATTTGATATTATTATCTGCTCAAGAAACGCATGCGGCTACTAAATGCAACATCGTGGCAAGCCATCGACGACGTGAATTTGGGAATTAACTTTTTCAGAAAAGGGGAAGAAAATCCAATGACACAGAAATGTTTTCGTAATCGCTCTACTGCAAAAGTTTTCCCGATACAGGCTCAGCCCGGGAACTATTGAATCCTACTCCGTAATAGTTCACGCAGCACTTTATTTCTGAGATATGTTCAGAAACGAAACAAATTGATACACATAGAAAAGGAATAACTTTCAGAAATGCACTGTACACAATGCTAATAAACAATTAATCAATAATATACATATATTATCTTAGTTTTATTACAATAAAAAGTATTTTCATGAAATAAAAAATCCTCGAGAAATTACTTCTATCAATAGCATTAAGTAGATTTATATATAAATAAAAATTCCATTAGAAAAAATATATTTTTCTCCATACTTTTCAGTTGAAGTTATTCGGTTATTTTAGTGGGACTTGCACGAAAATTCAATTTCCATAATACTCAGATATAAAAGATAAATTAATTCAGATGCATCTCAATTACCAGACACATATACACTCAAAAGTTATGTTAATATCCTTTTATAACTAGCCATAATAAATAAAGTCAGACTACGGAGAGAATGCACAACACTAATTCATGCTTAATACTATTTCTCAAAAACCTTTTAAAAGATTGAGTAACTGAAAGTGTCATTACGGAGCTACTTTCTATTCGTAAAACACCTCAAAGACTCAAATAAAAAAAAGCAGCCCAAAGAGCATTAAATAGGCATTATTATTGAAATATTCGAATTACATCATGAAAATCTGCCTTAAATCTTTCTAAATTGAATTCCATTTTTAAGTCGAAGCGGATGCGGAAAAAAAAATAGTCAGCACTACCCCTTTCAAAGAGAACGAACGGGAAATAATCTTTCACAAACAATGCATTAAATTTAATCTACTTACCATACTGAAGAAGCGAGCTAGGATATGTGTTCCTGACTTTTATATAATGCAAACAGTAAAACATCAAACATCTTTGTTACCCGACTCGTAATGGAAGTCGTACTGCAGCGATTTGCAATAATATGTATCAATATGCTTACAAATAAATGGATCTATTGACTTTTTTTTTTGACGAATAATTCTAAAGAATAAAAGAGTCAAAGGAAAAGTACTTATACTGTCATTGCGTTAGTGCTTTTAAATCTTATTTATTCCTATAATAGTATTTCGCGATGCCGAATAAGCGGCAATTGAAGGCAAATATGGAATAGAGCATTGTTTCCCCTCTAGGTTACTTAAAATTAATACAAATACTCGACTTGTAAATGTATTTAAAAGTAAATTTAATCCTATTATAATCTTTCAATTACATTTTAAAAATAGAAAAGTACGCTTACGGAGTTTTCTTTCTCTTCTAATATCAAGAGTTGAAATGGCTTGTTTGCTTTGTGTATACATAAGAGTAAAATTGGTTTTTTCCCCCTTTTAGAAATGTGAACTGTCGACTTTGTTAAATACCTTTATTTTGTTAAGTTTAAATATTATGTGTATTGTCATAGAATATTTTTAAGTTTAATCACATTTACACTCGCGTTTCTAGGAAATAAGTCTTATTCTCTAGGGGGAGAATTGAATGCTTGTAGGATGCATTTTAGATGAGAGAGTCGATCGGAAATATCAGAACAATTTACTGAGGCATAATTATTCTAAATCCGGAATTCATAGATTAAAACTATGCTATTATTCCCATACATAATCGATATTATATTCGATTTTGAATCGTGATCTTCTTTAATTTACTAGATGTAGTGCAATGCGTTTATTAAAGAATCATAAACAAATTAATGAAATACATCCAGAGTTTTGGCTGTTCTATTCTCAAAATATAAAGAAAAGTTTTTTCTTTTATACAATGACAGAACTTAATGGGGTGATGACTAATGATAATTTAAATTTGAAACGAACCTAATTCCCTTCTACCCTTGTGACCCAGCTAAAGGTGTGGAAGGAAGGAAGATCATTCGACATGATAAATTCCAATTATTTTATTTATTACTTTAATCGACTCAAACACAAATCAATTAAACAGCATAAATATGATGATCCAGTCAAGCAACAGACGGAAGAGACGAGATTCGCGTTTGAGGGAGAATACATATAATAACCACTTTATAATAAAGTGGTTCTTCCTTAATATTACTTTACACAGAAAGTAAGTACTTAATATCCGCTTAACGACTTTAGCACTTCAAACATCAACGTAATAAGAAGGTGACAGTGCCTGATCTTAGGCAGTCTTCTAGTCAATCCAACTTATCTTTAACACTTCCTAACTATAATCTCTTACAAGGACTTTTAAACCACTATAGTAATCTTCATCTTGTAATTATCTTGTCACCTCTTGTTAACTTCTAACTTTCCATTAACTATTCTCTTCACTTCTAATTCACTAACACTTTAACTCGCGAACTAGGAATATATATAATAAACTTAATTTGCATATCACGTTTCCTTCTTTAGGACAAGATTGGTGAATTTTGCTGGCCTAAAGAATACCCAAGAGGCTTATTAATGGAAGGTCGCGAATAGGTCCGTCACACAATGACAAAATCTCCTAAATGCAATTATTTAATTTATTCGGTACCATCCTCATCACTTGACCGAGGTTCAGAATTACGAGGTCTGTTGCCAATAGTCCCATGTTGCTTTATAGAGCGACGTCACAATAAACACTCTTTCAATCATGGCTTATAATTATGTTCTGTATTTCTATTTGGTGTAAATTTTTTATTTCCGCAAAGTCTTTTTGTACTGCATTCTTTCTTTCGAATTAAATGCAAAAAGTTCCAATAAGATACTGTTACGCGCAGATCGGGGTTCAAGCATTTTATGCAAATCAGTCGCAAAGAGCAAGACAGTTTTTCAGGAGCGATGGAAGTTTATTGTCGAAAAACAATCCTTGAAATCCTCCAGTACTCAAATTCCTTTGATAAATCTTTGGTCTTCATACCATTTACGACGCTCAGACACAACTATCAAGGTGTGAAATACAAGCATTTCAAAGATTATTCACAAGCACTTACTTAGCTCACCAACTAATGGCTAGTCAAAACAAAACTAACTCAGTTTCGGAGAGCGACTCCCTATATTTATGGGTCTCATGGATCTTTCGAGAAAGATCCGCTTACGTAATAGATCATGATATAATAGATTTCTCCACTAATTTCCAGAAGAGTCCATAGGGTCGTGAACTTACCAAAAATTGTCCCCAAGGTGCCAAAATAGTTGCCAAAAATGATACCAAGATTTCGCCAAGTTTCCATTGAATCATCATTATAATGTAAAGAACGGCGTTTCTTATGAATATTACAATTTTAACATAAAATAAATACAACGGTAAGTAATGTTAACATATTATACATCTAAGATATAACAATACATTTATCTACAGAAAACCGAGCAAAAAACCATTTACCACTTTTCATAATATTTCACTTTTAAATACAAGCTATTCTCAGTTTTTGTAGACATTCCATGATCATTGGTTTGTACGGCAAATTATCTAATATGAAATCGATTATGATTTTTTTATTAGTCTCTTGAATGTCATTCATTATCATAAATTTCACATTAAGCTCAAAGAAGAGCCTTTTATTGCATAAAAAGCATTTTAGTTGCATCCTCAAAGCAGGTCAAGTCCATCAACAATATTAATGGAGCCTCAGATGATAAGAAAGACAATTATATCAACAATATATCTCTCTAATATGAATTATATCATTTTCCCCTGGCAATTAAACTGTAGAAAATACTACGATGAAAATGATAACCAGATGCATCGGGTAAGTTTTTTTAAAATGAAGTTGTAATAAAAATTAATACTGCTGCGCTTATAAGGATATATTACGAAAAATATGGATGAGAAATATATCTTTGTGCAGAGTAAATATGAAGATAAATGTAAAAGAAATACTTTTTTTTTTTTTTTTTGAAAAAAATAAAATTAGGAGATCTGAAACGAGTTTTGCAAGTTAAACATATTTCAGTAGGGGAAAAAAAGACTTTTTTAAGTTAATTCAGTGAATAAAATTTATCAATATTAAAATACCTCTTATTTACTGTTCAGTATTCATTTTCACTTCGCGCTTTTCTGAATATTTGTTACTCTTTTGAGTTCGCTGTGATCTTTTTTTTTTTTTAAGAGGAATGATAAGTGGAATTTTATTTTAATATCAGATTTAATACAAAATAAGATTTTTCACTGCACTCAAAAAGAAAAATTATATTTAGTTATATCGAATTTAAATAGTGGAATGCAAATGCATATTTAATTTCCATCCATACGTTTCCTAATGGAATTAGAATTTTTTTAAGCAATGGATTCTTCAAAAAAAAAAAAAAAACACGTAAAAAGATTTTATTTCTGAGATTTTTTTCACCTTTTTATTACAGTTTTTTTTAAAAAATAGTTTATATTCCTTTATAAATATTTAACTTGAGCGGGAATTTAGGCGTCTAGTTATAGAATAGCATAAATTTCACAGAATCCCCAAAGGGTTTCTAGTTATAAATAATACATTTTAGACTGTTAAGACTTTAATATAGAAGTTCAGATTTTAAATAATGTAAATCAGAGGTCTTCAACCTGGGTTCCGCGAAGTCCTAGGGGATTCCCTGGAACTTTGATAAGGGTTTCGCAAATGACCACTATTTGCTTAAGCAAAGGGCTAAAATTTTATAAAAAATTAAATTTTTTTTAAAAAAATCGAATTTTTTGAAACTGTTTGTTTGTAAAAACAAATATAAATAAATATTTTATTAATAAAAAAATCTTAAATTTCTATAAAGTCACTTGCTTTAAACATGAATGGATAAATCAGAAAGTTTACCAATGAAGGAGAAGGAGCAACTTATCAATATAACGATAGATTCGAAGTCAAATTTTAGCAGGAACAGTTCCTAAATTTTAGTCTGTAAATCTGTAGGATAAGTATGTAATAAACGTTTATTGGTGGTCGAGGGTTAGAAGGAAGATCAGCCATAATCAGAACAATTCTAATTTATTATTCTTTCACTTAAATTAACAGCCCAGGGTAGGAAATGCACACTTTTACTAAGTATAAGATCAAAAGTACGGCAGAAAGGATACTTAATATTTGAATATCATTCAATTAACTTACTCTTGGAACTCTTTGGATGTCTACGGTCTAAATTACCGTAATTCCGTTCTCAGTTGTTCGACCTCCGGTCATTATTATTCAATTCTAACTTATTGACTAAACCGTCAATTGACTAATCGTCAATCATCAATTAGCAATCTTTGATCATTTAGCAATTTATCGTAGAGTAATTCTCGGCTAGCTCTCAACTACTTTCCACTAACTTCGCGTACCTAAAAGTTAATGCCTAAATATAAACCGTGCATAAACCGTGTCTTCTTCGGGAGAAAGTTTTCAATTGAACAACATTTAAAAGAGCGATTTACCCCAAGAGGATTAGTGAAGGCTCGTGGATAGACCCGTTACAAGTAGATTTTTTTCCAAAATTATAAACATTTTAATGCCCTTCTGAACAATATATGTAAAAATATTTCTCAACCAGTGTGGCAATGAAAACAAAATTTAGATTACCGTTAACGCTGAAGATAAAATGCGATTACAGATCGCTGCAATAGACATAGACTTCGATAATTTATCTAAACAAATTACGAACACGTATCCCAGATATCAATGCAAGGATAGATGACATCTGTAGCACGAATTAATAAGTAAATTACATTAATATCATGCTAAAAATTTTTAGTAAAATATACTATATATATTTTAATCGTCTTTACTTAAGGGGTCTTAGGGGTGTTAACTTTGTCTCGAAGGCTGAAGATATAAACAATTTTCAAATGGATATAATTCTTTGAGAAATTAAAATTAAAGAATTCGAATCTTTTATACATTACTTATAAAGGAATAAAGCTTCAAAAAAGCATAAAATGTTTAAAATATAATCATAACTTTAAAAATTATAAGCATTTGAAAATAAGAAGCAATTATGTAAGAAATATTAAGTTTTACGTTGTGAATGATATTTGCTTAAATAGAAGGCAATAAGTTGATTTATGGAGTTAAATGTATCCTTATTACACTGTAGCTATTTTTATACAAATACAATGATAAATTATATATATATATTTTTTTAATTTCAGTATTTTTTAAATAATTTTAAATACAAAAAAAATGTATAATACTAAAATTAGGTAGGGTTTACAGAGAGTGTGATACGTTTTATAATTCTATAAAGTATTATACATCAAAGGCTACTATTTTAAAAAATAGCATGCGCAACGTAAAAATTACTCAATATTTAGGACAGAAATGTTTAAAATTTTTAAAATGACAAATTTTTTAAAATTATTATAATATTTTAAGCATTTTGTACTTTTTGAAACCTCATTCCTTCATAAATAGAGGGTAAAATATTCGAACTATTTAATTTTATTTTCACAGGATTATACCTAATAGAAAATTGTTTATATTTTCAGCCTTTGAGACAAAATTTACAGCCCTGGGACCCTAAGTACTAATAACATGTTGATCTTCTTTAAATATTATTTTAAGATATATTCTTCTAAGAGGCTTTTTTTATGATATTTCCCAGAAACACGTTATAGTTTGAAGGTTCCTGTAAGTCGATAGTTTGATGTAAATCATCATGCTAGTTATGTACCAGGACGAATTAGGTTTCCACTAAATTATTGTTTATTTATGTACGCACCCTCTTAAAATTAAATTTTTCTAAATCTCTTCTTAAAAAAATATATAATTTCAGCTTCTTAAATACAAAAATAAACTTCGCCCATCTTAGTTAACACAATTTTTTTTTTACAAAAATACCCCTCCCTACGCATGAAAAAAGGTTGCTCGTGCTTAAAAAAATAGCCAGAAATGGAAACGAATTACATATAAGGTTCTTCTGGTTTGCCAAAAAAGAAACGTATATTTTAGAAAAAGTGGGGAAAATAATCCTTATTAAAACGGCGAGGGGTAGGGGTTGAGGGCATAGAATTGAAGACGCAGACGATGAAAAAGACAACACAACCCCATACATACTTGCAGTCCAAAGATAATTGTTTTTACATTTTATGTAATTGAACAATCTAATTCCTCCCAACAATTTTTTTTTCGTTCCCTCATTCCATTTTCATTATTTTTTTACAAATGGGTTCTTATACAATTTTTTTTTTTTCATTATTATTATTATTCAAGAATTTCTTTCATCTTTTGCTATTGTGTATTTAATAAAGATACTAATAAGAAAAGAAACGTAATGAAAAACATTTTTAGTTATGCCCTTTTTTTTCTTCCCTGAAATAAATTCCTTCTTTCTGGGGTCGTAGGGAATTATTTTTTTTCAGGATTTCCCTATTAATTTTTTTCTCTCTCTCTCTCTTTTTTCGCTCCCTGTATGCGTTCCAAATAGGAATCGAAGAAAGAAAAAAAAATTCCAGCATCTGATTCGAAATAATTAAGAACTTCCATTTTTTCATTGCTTTCATTAGTTGATGAAATCAAATTCGTTGCTTGTTAAGCGAAAATTGCAGGAGTAATAACTGTGTAAGTGTGCTCGCCCCTACCCACACGTGGCCCTAGCTAAGTATGAAAAAAAAACTGCAAATAAAGTTGATAAGACTTTTATAATGAGGGAGAGCAAATTAATTATGCGAATGGGGATGAAAAGAAATGAAAGATAAGGTTGATTTATTATTTTAATTTAGAAAATTAATTTGCTCCGACTCTAGAAAGTAGCAGGCCTTGCAAGAGGAGAATTTTATCGAGATGATGTTTGCTTTTGATTTACCATTCGCTATGTTTAATTTAAATGAGTTTTTACTTTATTTTTCGAGAATGCCGGATGAAAATTTAAATCATTAAGAATTCTTTTAATTATTTAATAAATTTATCGAAAGATTCTGCATTTTTCCCGAAGAGTAAAAATGCTCGCTAGAAGCTATTGACTGTTTGTTTGCTATCTTTAATTTAGCAAATGCTACATTTCACTTCAAAAGCAATGCTTCTGCACGGAAGTATTCTGTGATGCAGTGTAAAACATTTGAATAGTTTACACGCTTGAGATGCGAGACGTAAATGGGGTTTGAATTATTTATTTATTTGGTTCATAAAATATGGAGAAGAGTATACAGAAAAATTCCTTTATATATGAAGAGTTTTAAACTGCATATAAACAAAATTATCAAGTGACCATTTACTACTATATAAAGTTTTTGATTTTATTTCCCAGGGAGGATTTACCTGCGAATATAAACCAACATTCGTTCTTCGATATCATGAAATGGGGTTTTCCGGAATAATTCTAATAGATATGAATAGATTCCAATGATAGAACAGATTCTATCATTTTCATCCAGAAGTGTGGTGAGTTTGTATTTTTCATGAACGTAATACTATATATATTTGATTGTTAATATAGATTTTGATCAGTATGCCTAAATTATACCTTGTTTTAATTGTAAGTTATTCCAGTGGTTCTTAAGGGGACGGTGGATCATTAAAACTAATTTCTTAAATTGTTAGCTTAATTAGTTGAAAATAGAATGATTATTATATTTCACAATTCAAAAATATTTTTTAAAAAAATCTATTATCAACTTTTTTTTAAATTTTAATTTTTAAAACTTTTTTTTTAAATGCTTTTTGCGCATTAGTTTTTAAGATATCTACATAATTTTTGTTTCATATATATATAGATGAACTACAACAAAATATATCTGTGCATGGATTTTTTTAAATTCAGAATAAAATTTGATGAAAAAAAGATAAATTTTCTATACTATATGAAACATTTCGACAATTATCACACACTCTAAGTATTCAAAACAATTCAAAACATGATCCGTTAAATATTTTAGAAACCTAATGCACAAATTTGTGAATTATATCATATTTCATAAGTTGTGAAAATTTCAGAGATATGGCGTGGGAGCATTTTACGTAACAATGAAAACTGAAAATTTACGAACTAAGAAAAGCGCCTTTTAAACTTTTATTTGAGTAAAATAAAAAAAAATCTGTTATTATTAATCAGAATGACAGAATTCTTTGATAGAACTTTTCTATGAAATATAAGGAATATTACTAGTACAAAAAAAATCAAAATTGCAATTTTGACCAAAATTGGATATTGTGAAGTTCCACCATCCACTTAAGCTTCCGATTGCTGCCACCTTCCTTTATGTATTAGCTTGACATCGTGGACCCCCCCCCCCCCAAGATTTTGAACACCCCTCTCCGACTCCAAACACATGGCTGAGTGATTTAAGGGTTCATCGATAGTCCTAAAACTGCCTCTGCTGCTTACACTGACATTTTTAATAATGTCTTTCATTTAAGAAAACTGTTAACTTCTAGTTATGCAATAAACTTGTGTATATAAAGATTACAAAATATTAATTTCAAATAAATAATGTACAAATCGAAACACATGTTCTAGTAGAATTCTTTCATTGGGACAGTTTAGTAATATAGAATGGTACATCTTTGATTTTTTACGAGGCCTTTCAGAGTATGTAAGAAAAGGAAATCTTAACATTAAATGAGAAATCGTCGTGGACCCCCAAGAAAGGAACTGGGGACCCCCGAGTCCACTGCTCCGTTAAGAGCCACTGTGTTATTTTAATGTCAAATTCTACTAAACATCCCCTACTCATATTATATCTTTAATGGGATTAAAATGCATACAAGTTTCTGTTAACTTATATTTCTGGTATCAAATTTTGATTGAAAGAGAGAATTTTAGGTCTTGTGTATGTTTCTTAATGTAAGTGTAGCCAAAATACACAATTTCAAATTTTTCTCAATGAAATCCCTTGAATTCAGTCATATTGCAGCGAATTCTCACATGCACATTTCTTTTAACTAACCTCTAGGGCTAATTTACTACGCTGTTTGTAGTAAGGACCACCTCTTGTAAGCGAGCTATGTTGTATATGAATGAATATATTGCTGTTTAAGAAGTATAATGAATGAAAAAAAGAGGAAAGCCAGAGAAAAAATAGGAGAAAGAATAGATGGATAGAAGAATGGGCCTGCATAATATAAGGGTCACTAAAGTCAGAGGAACCTCATCAAAAGGGGATAAAAACCCCAGTTTGATAGAGTTTTATTTATTTTGAAATTGATGATATTCAAAGACTGAGAGATAATAATCTAGTTAAAGCAGTGCTTCTCAAACTTTCAATACTCGCGACCCAATATTCAATCCTAAATTTCATCGCTCCCTACTCCATGCAACAAAAATGTATTGCCATTCAATAATACTATAATTTAAGGCTAAAGCTACAATATGACATCAACCTCTTAAGTGTCACCGGCGTATATAAACGTCTCACTCAGCCAAAGCATTTATTTTCTGGACGCATATATACGTCTTTTCGAAATACGATCTTCTCTGTGCACTGCTATGCATAAAATTATTCCAAAGGCTTTGGAATGCAGTGAAGGACCTTGACTGCGTTTGCGAAGGATTGACTTATTTCAAAGGATCTGCTTATTTTTTTCCTCTCCCCCCCCCAAATACATCCCATATGCGCGCCTACGCGGAAAACGACGGCATTGAGGAGCGAATTGCGCAACTTTTAATAAGAAGTAAAGGGAATTAATTATAAACCGTACAAATTATCAAGATAAGTGTTGATACAAATCGATAAAGTCAACGGTAATTATCTGTTAAATTAATTATATGATACATTGTTCTGATTGATACATTTATAAATGTATTATATCAATGTAAATGTGTATTTTATTTTTATTATGTCGGAATGTATTTTGTGCGTTTAATAACAGTAAATAAATATTTTTTAATTATCTATTGTTTTCTACTTTTTAATATGCCCCCCCCCCGTCGTAGAGTTATCACGCTCCCTGGGGGCGGGGCATCCCACAGTTTGAGAAACGCTGAGTTAAAGTTAATCTAATATGATACGACTTTGTTAATATTAAAGTAAGCCCCTCATATAATGTGACCTTACGGATAAATGAATGAGAATGGTTTGATTTGGGATAAAGTATACTGTAACTAAAATATGTTTCCCCTTCCTGATAAATCTTCTCAATTTCATATAGCTACCACAATAGCTGAGTGGTTAGTGTAGCCAGCGTAGTGACCGAAATTCGTAACTATAGGAATCGTTACCGATAGCCCTTGCGTTGTTTTTGAGTATGACGTTAATTAAAAATAAACAAATAAATGAAACAAGTATCTGTAAAACATTATCACATTTTTACTTCTCTTATTCGATATTGCAAATAAATTAATTCACTTTTATTTTCATCTAAATGCGTGTTGTGTCGATATCAAAATTATAAAACAGTTTTATACAAGACTTTACTCGCTAGTATTGGCATTTATAAACGAATGATCACAATTCTGTGAATTGATTTCTATTCAATACTTTGATAGTACTTAAGGATAAATTATTTTTTTAATAAAAAGAATCTAATCATGTCTTAAAAAATTTCTTTAAGTTATCCGACTACCCTAAAATTGTGAATTTTGCCAAAAATTACCAAATTTTTTCTATGGTTTTATTTTATAGGCCATCTTAAAAATACCAAGCTTGTTATTTTCCGTTCTCTAGAACAAAAACTACAAGTGTTTGGGTAAAAG
Source organism: Trichonephila clavata (assembly GCA_019973975.1). Classification (NCBI taxonomy): domain Eukaryota; kingdom Metazoa; phylum Arthropoda; class Arachnida; order Araneae; family Nephilidae; genus Trichonephila; species Trichonephila clavata. The sequence goes on along the minus strand of BMAO01018045.1, from coordinate 19,712 downwards.
TAATTACTTTAACCAAGATATGTCACACTTTAAAACGCGTTTTACTCGAAATGTGTTTTTTTTTAAATGCTCAAACGGGGGCAGCGATTGCTGAAAAAGTTTTGAAAATAATCAACTATGTGAAAAATTTGTGTATAATAGTAGAAGTGTTTCAACCTTCAGATTTATTAAACACTGTTTTTTATTACAAAATTTACAGTCCCTTATGTAAATATAATCACTGTTTTTTTAAACATTTTCGTATAATAACTAAGATAAAGTACTCTAGTTTTTGTATAAATTAAAACATCTCTTAGCCTGAAGGTCATTTCGACAATGAATAACATAGCAACACATCAGAATTGAAAATTTGTTTATAAATCTTTGGTGCAGAATGGGCCGTTTTTATGTTATTTTTTGTCAATTTTTACCCATTTTAGTGATAATAATTTATTTTTTCTTAATTTTAGCATATTTTTCTTAAAATGTACTAAAAATATCTAAACAGCAAAAAAATCCACATATCTCCAATTAAAAAAAAAAAGGTTGTCGCAGCCAGCCGGATATCTTAAATGAATGCAAGATGAAGTATATTAGGAGGAGGAAAGAGTTATAAAAGTTTAGATGGGTATTTTCGATACTTTAACTGGTATGAAAAATCAGTTATAGTTGACTCGAAGTATATATTTTTAACAATTGATATAAATCTTTGTGAATTTTAATCAGGGCTTTGCATATGTATTTCTAATGCATAAATGGTAAGTTAAGCTTCAGGGGCTAGATGCGGAATTATTTCTGTGGATATTTACGATTTGTCGTAAGCCACTAGGTATTTTAACATAGAATGAAGTTTAAAACACTAAGAACAATTCCAAAGAATCTAAAACAACATATCCAATTTATGCTAGAAGCTTTGATTATATTCTAATAGTCTAGTTGTCATGGTCACACACAAACTTGGGGACGGCGTGTCAGGAGTTCGAACCCCAGTGCCATTAAGAACCCATCATTTAAAGAGGCTGATGCACGTTTTTTTTGGATTTAATTCTTAAACTTTGACGTAATGTGGAAGTTATTAAAGTGGGGTGTCAGCTCATGTGTCGTCGTTGTCACTTGACTTTGGTTCCAAACTAAGAAGTTTGTCACCAAGAGTCCATGTTGCATCATGGTTCGACATTATTAAACACTTACTCTCAGAAGTTTTTAGAATCCTCTACTGTAGATATACTTTTAGAAATAATGAATAATGTAAGCAAATTAATTCGATTGTTGATATTGCAAGGATATTAATTTAGTTCCCCCCCCCCACCCTATCTTGTGAAAATAAATGTATTGTTGAATTTACAAATGCGTACTAATTGGCAATTTCTAAATATAACCCATCAAATGATAAATGTATTCATTATCTACCAAAGTAAGCATTAGCAAAAATTAAAATTTAAGTAAATTTTTGTAACATAATATATCCAAAGGTTCAAGAACTGAAAAATTGTTTAAACTCTCAATGACCTCACTGCTTTGCATTCCCATGTATACATACTCTTCATTGTCTTTGTCGTTCCGTTTATCCTTAAATGCTTCCAAGCAAATATGGAACCTGCCAACCACCTGCCAAGAAGTTCAGATCTCAATCTTCCCCCATCTAATTCCTGGTCTTCTTCCATTACAAAGATTCACAATCACGAGTCTAATATCCCGAACCCGTTTCCGCAAATGCAACACTTGGGGAGGAGGGAAATAAAAAGAAACATTATCCCTTCTTGTGCCCGTCAATGGACAATCTTCTCCATTTCTTGCAAACGGTTTTTAAAACACCAACACATCCGTGTAGAGTTTTGTTGTCGAGGAGATATATCATTTCTGCAGATCTTTCTTCGGTTGCCAAAAACCCGGCGTTCTTTTCATTGCCTTCGTAATCAAGAAAGAAAAGTTCTTTTTTTTTCTTCTGCGGAATCATACTGGAGAATGCTTTTTTGTGAGTGTGGCGTTTTTCCCCTTTTGTACCGAATCGCAAAAGGATGGGCCACCGTCGTGAGGTTGATTTCTGAAAAGCCAAAATATCTTCTCCAGGAGATATCTCTTAGCGATAAGGGACTGTAATCATAGCAGATGAGCATTTAGCAGGATTTAGAGATGTTCTTTTTTACGGGGGGGGGGGGATAAGTTACTTCCCACTGCTCGGGTCAATTGTCTGATGCAAGTTTATGCAAAAATGGAGTTTTGTTTCTTGATCTTGAATCTGACAGAAATGGTATTTATTCAAATTGAGAAAAATGTGAGCAAATTTTGATAGGATGCTGATTTTCTTCCCATTTTGATAAAGTCAGCTATAGTTCAATTTCCATACCAATTTTCACTGCATAATTTATTGTTGCATATACCATTGTTTAGTTACTTCATCGATGTTCACAGTTTTCGATATTTCGATATTCCTTATTAGTTTAGCGATGAAGTTACTGAATGCCTATTATTTCATCGATTATCATCGTTATGTTTACCAATGATATCACTATGATTTAATTCCTTCAGTGATGTCTACTTTAATTTTCAAATGAAGCCACTATTCACAGCAATGAATAGTGTACTTCATCGATATACAATAAGTAGTTTATCGACGATTGCTTAGGTTTCCATCGATGAAGACCTATTGTTTCATCGATGTTCTCTGTTACATTAATCAAAGAAATATATGTCCTACTCACTGCAACGCTGTTTTTTCTTCGTAATTTGCAAATGAAGCCTTAATAGTGTACTTCATCGATATTCAATACGTAGTTTATCGATGTTGGCGCAAGTTTTCATAGATGTAGACATTGAGGGTCTATTATTTTCTTGATGTTTATCGTTACATTAATGATTAAAGCACTATGCAGTGCTGGTTTCAGCTCATTTCGGGCCCTGGGTGCAAAATATCTACGGGTCCCCTTGGCATAGGATGATCGAAATTTATAACCAGAAAATCTGCTTAAGTCCAGCTTATTCAGGTCTTTCTGGGCCCTTCCGGCACCCGTCCAAGCACCCAATGGATAAACCGGCACTGTCACTATGACCTACTCACTTGATCGTAATTTGCAAATGAAACTACAATTGTGTACTTCATCCATATTCAATACGAGTGTATCGATGATGGTCAAGTTTTTTCATAGATGAAGTCATTGAAGGTCTATTATTTTTTCTATGTTTATCGTTACATTAATGAATGAAATCACTATGACCAAATTACTTGATCGTAATTTGCAAATGAAACTACAATTGTGTACTTCATCGATATTCAATTCGTAGTTTATCGATGATGGCCTAGTTTTTCATCGATGGTCGCCACTCATTTATTTGAAGAACATTCATATATTGTTACATATTCTAAGCATTCAGTTTGAAATACTATTGATGTGATATTTTATAATTTAATACAGCAGAAATATTTTATACCTTGTCGCTGTACCTCATCCTCATGTTGGTTCTGGTGAAGATAACGCTCATTAATTTGATTCTCGGGAGTGGGGAGGAATCGAACGCAGTTAAATCGGACACGAAATAATTAAAAACTGGTATTTGCAATAATTTACTTTTTCTCATTCAGTTAAACTTAAAAATGAGTGCAATATTGGATGAGGCAAGCTAAGTGGTAAGAATCATTTGGTACTTATCTAAAATGAGATGCAAACTTTCAAAAAAAATCGAAGATCTTGCAACATATAACTAACTATGCAAACATGTTTCAAGCATTTACAAAAGGAGGGCTTGACTAAGGAAATTCATTAGGGGACGAGACTTTACGTAATAGTAGTACTCTTTTCAAGATTTCAACCCTCAGTGTAATAGCGCCGAATGGGGCTGCCAATTCGAAGAAAATAGCCTTCGAAACTCATGCTTAGCTTTTATACAATTAAGTTTAAATTAGCATCAGCAATGCAGTAGCATAGGTGGTAATGTACCTGCGTACCATGTGATAGGATAGGCTTCGATTCATTTAATTAATCTTACAATTAAATAAATTTATTAAAAAAAAGCTTATTATGTATTTAATGATATTTTACGTAATTATTTTGTATTTTAAGAAAGTAAAACAATACTATTATTATATAAATATTTATATTTTATAAATATATTATAACAATATTAATTATATCAAATTATATTTATTTAACTATTTCGTATTTTCAAAAGTAAAATAGCTACAAATATACAATTTTTGATACATAAAAAATATTATAATATTTTATTAATTATTCTATAATTTACATTACAAAATAATATATATCTTATATATTAATAATATAATTATTTTATAATAAAATAAAATATTTAATAAGCTTTTTTTTTTAAATAAAATTATTTACTTGTAAAAATAATTAAATGAAATAGGGGGAAAAGGTGATCTCGTGATTCGAACCCTACCCTACCGCGTGATACACATGTACGTTAGCACCTTTGCTACTGCATCATGCTAATTGAAATTTAATTATATAAAACAGTGTTTCTCAAACTGTGGGGCGCGCCCCCGTAGGGGGCTTGATATCCCTTTGTGGGGGGCGCGAGTATATTGAAAAATCGAGAACAAAAGATGTATATATATATATAAATAAGTATTAATTTACTGAAAGGAAGCAAATTGAAATGCATTCTGATGTAATAAAAATTAAATACATATTTACAATGTTAAATATACTTATAAATGTAACAGCACTGTGCAGTATTTTTTATCGCGTTAAGTAAGTATCAATACTTCAAAAACAAGTTTAATAATTAGTAGTGCCTTCCATGAGCTTGTCGTATACAAAATTTAATACTTATTTTGATAGTTTTTATGGTTTATAATTAAATTCGCATTGTAGCTTTAGCGTCAAAGTACATTTTTATTGCATTCAATACATTGTTATTGTAGAAGGGGGGGGGCGATGAAAATTATAATTGAAAATTGAATTCTAAACATTGAAAGTTAGAGAAGCACTGGTATAAGAGCTAAGCGTGAATTTCGAAGGCTATTTTTTCCGAATTGATTGCCTATTCAGCGCTATTGCATTAAGGGTTGAACACTCACAATATTACACAAAGTCTCTTCTCCAAATGAATTTCCTTAGTCATGCCTACCCCTTGTAAGTAATGTGGCTGTATCATCTTACCACTAACCTCTATTTTTCTCTATAATCACCTATTGTATGATCTATGTCACTATTTACCTACTATTCGGTAGTGACATTCATTTTCGGTGTGGCGTTGTTGCGCCAATTCAGCGGGATGGAAGAAACCCCCGTGTTAGTGAAAACAGACCTATCGGATAGCCCATTGTTACAAACTAGATAATAATTTTGAGGAATGAAATATGTAATATCATTTTGTAGTCTTTCACCTATAAAAGTACAAGAAGTCGAAAATTGTCAGACAGGCTTTGTAAGAAAGATTCTTTAGTTCATCGATAAATAAACTAAAAACAAACTACATTTCTATTCAAAAGCTATCAAAATGACCAAAAACACAATAGCATGTTCAATAACTAACAATGGCATTAATTTATCTATTTCATAAAAATACTTCCCGGTAAGTAAACTGCAACATTTTGACATTGCAAACATAAAACAAAAGCGTTATTTTGAAGCAGAATTGATATTTACGTAGTTATTTTTAAACTTTTGACTTTTTGTGCTACGCTTTATTCAATGAAAATAATATAGCCCCCCCCCTAGATCTCAAAGTAGTGAAGAACCACAGTGCAAACTAATCCCTTTTAGGTTATGTCAGATAAAGATGTTTTATCTGTGAGAAAGAAATATATTCAAAGTCAAGACAGCACAAAAATTGACTAAGAATAAAAAAAAAAAGAAGAAATTCAGTAAAACTTTAGAACTATTTATCAAAGATAGTGTCAAGCCGGGGCAAGAGCTTCAAAAACGTTTCCCTAAACTTGAAATCTTTTCAAAGATATTCACATAACATTCTGCTATGCATTATTATAACTTATAATTATCCGTTATATGTTTTACAAAATTGAATAACCATAATCTTTTACAAACACAGTATTATTAAATTAACGTGATTATCTAATAATAAAAGATATTATCATCATGCGAGTAAATTCTTTTTCTTTATTGCATTTCATTTTATTATACAATAGACTTTTAATCGCTGAAGAATGAATTATCATTTTGGAGAAAGATAACGTAGCGTATAATTATTTCAAAAACCTATATTTAGCAACCTATCCTCTTTAACAACGAAAATATTAATCTTTTTCACAACAAGCCCACTCTTATCAGATAAATCAGAGGATAACTTCATCTAAAATAGGAAAACAAATCAGAAAAACTTCTAACTAGATGGCCGTGTTTAACTGCAACCACACCTGCAAAAAAAGGAGAGAATCGAGCCTTATTTTTTTTTTAAAGGGGAAAAAAATAAGCAAATACCTCTGCTATCTTCCCTCTGAAATCTCAGACGATTCAAATGCAGAAAAGGGATTGAAGAATCGCATGAGTATAAATACGGAAGTGCAGAAGTATTTTTCAACAAGAAAAACAAGTAAAGAAAAAAAAAGGATTTAAAAAAAATGACGGAAAAAAAATTAATAGCAGCCTATATGAGAGCTTATACACTACGTAGGTGGATAGGAAAGGGTAGGGTATTTTATGCTAAATCTTTTCTTCTACACTACCCTTTTTAAGAGATAAACATTTACATAGGGGTGGGATGGAATTTCCAGTTTCCAGTGGAAAAGTGGGGATTTTATCTCTCCTGGCCATCTTTCTTTTCTTATATTTCCTTATGCGTTCCTTAATGAAGCGTGATGGATGGCATGTAATACATCTGGTAAAGAATGAATCGCAAATGTTGGAGTTAATTTATGTGCATTGAACAACATGTAGATTGGGGAGGTGATACAAAATAAAGTGTATCAAGTTGTAATTTGCAGTGTCGTTTGAGATCATGAGTACGTTTTTTTGTTCCTTGAACTGTAACGTTACTTTATCTTGTGTGAGAGGTCAAAAATGTTTCTAAGAGATGCACTGTTTTGGCTGTAGATGATGAGTTATAATTAAAAATATGTAACATTTTTCATCAGTCATTGAAAATATGAATTCGGCTTAACTAATAACCACTCTTGATGTTATATTATATTTTCGTTATTTATCTCTGTTGGTTATTAACTTTAGTTTAACATTTTGTTAAAAAGGGTCTAAAACGTATGGGATGCTTATCTTATATGAGATTCATTTTTCATCAGAACTCGCTTTTTGATGATCTTGATAGCTTTGTCATTCAAAATTTAATTTAAAATCATGTAGTTATTATTGAAATTTTTAAAAATATACACGTGACCATGGTGTTCGCTGTACCGATGCTTATCGGACAATACATGTTGCCGCAAGAGTTAAGAAATTTTACTTTGCATTTTATATATATTGAGTACAAACTGCTACATCTCGAATATGAAACTCATCTTTTAAAACGTATTTCACTTGTAGGATGTGGAATAAAACAATTATTTCCAAATAGGATATCACTCATTTTAAAGAGATTTTGAGGAGACCATGTTTTACTGGCGCTAGACGACTGGGATGGAAAGGAACCCCTCTTTGGGCAAGTCGTTAAGCACCGTAATTCCTATCCTTCATTGTTTGAGTTTGCGTCAGTAGGGGTCGCTGCAATATCACATTTTACAGCTATATGAGGGATATTGGAGACGGACCTCGTAATTTTGAACCTCAATAAAATGACGATGATATCACTAGAGCTAGCATTCTACAGTCTAAACTACCACAATTCACTATGGGCATGGTAATGAGGTCGTGTTTGGTATTGTAGTCGGCATTGTCGAGTCACGGGTTCGAAACCTATTGCCACTGAAGATCCGCCATGTAGAGGGGCTGAGGCACGTTAAATCTGTCGAAGCTCAAAGACACCCCTTTGGTGTGGTGTTAACGTTTGAAGTGGGAGGTGGCAGTTCAAGTGTCATTCTTTACACTTGAATGTGGTTTACGAGGTTCGTCTACATATTTTTTTAAATTCCGGATCTCAATAAAAAAATTAGATCCTTTATAAAACATGTATGATTTCTTCACTGCGGTAAAATTTTATATAAATACCATTTTTTAATGCCAATCAGTTAATTATTTTCTGGTAAGTGTTTAGCAAAATAAATTAAAACAAATTGTATAAAAATTAATCTGATAAATAAAAACAAGAATACAAAAAAAAAATGTTATATAAAAATGAATACATTTACTTATGTTTTGTATAATTTCAGCGTTTTAATTAAATGAGTTATAAGTAAAACCTCAAATTATTTAAGGTTTTTCTATAGATAAAATATTTATTGTTTAATTATACCAAATAAGATATGAATTCTTTATTATTTTTCTTTAAAAATAAAAGTAATAAAGAAGGATTCTACACATTTAAATTAACAATCAATTTAAGATGAAAAATACTAGTATATAAAAAGTAAATGAATACTATATTATTAGTATATCATACTCACAGAAAATGAAATATAATAATTTTTAACTAATTCATATAGTATTCTTATTCATAAAAGATTAAAAGTAAGTTAACACTAATACAAAATCACATAATAATATACTATGTAAAAACAGGACTGCGTTGTAATAATTTTATTTTCATACTTATAAAACTGTATATGCACAAAAATTGAACGAAAAATTAAAAATAATAAATTTCATCATCTGATTTAAAACATTTTAAAAATAACTTACTCTACATTAGTTAGTCAATTTTGAAAGAACCGTTACAAACTCCAATAAAATGAATGAGTATAATTTAAAATTTGCTTTTGGAATATTTCAATAAAACAAATTTAAATTATAGAATTCATAATATAATAATAGCAAATTAGACTTACATCAAAACAGCTCGATTTCACCAAAAGGATCTTCAATCTCTAAATATCTTCATTTTTATATTTGAGAAACTCATTTGGTTAAATAACTTAAATTTCAAAGGCATAAAAAGTGAATTGTATATAAAAAGAATTAATACATATATTTAACAAATTTGCAATTAAATGAAAACGATATAATGCACTTGGAAAAATATAATTCCTAATTAGGCTTAAGAAAACAATTCTGAATAATGGAAACAAATATCGTCTGCTGTCAAATTATTCTTATTAGAATTTTTTTTGGCAAAAATTATAATTCGTTCCACATTTATTTTATCATATTTTTTTTTAAATTTTGAATAACGGAAAACAAAAATCATCTGCTACCCAATTATTATTAGAATTTTTTTGACAAAAAAAAAAAAAAAAAATACAAGAATTCGTTTAACGTTTACTTTATCAGATCATTCTTTTTATATTTAATATTTAGAAATCAGGAGCAAAATAATACTATTACTTAAACTGAAAAATTACATTTTTTTCATTTATTATTAAAATATCTTGAAACTCAAATCATTAAATAAAGTATATAATTTATAATTTTCAATTTTATTTCACTTCATAGCAATTAATAAAACCAAGAGTTATTTATGGTATTATAAATATTTTCGAAATCTGTCGAGGAAATAAATTTTTGCAAAATATGCGGTATTTTATGCAGAGACTTGATTTAATGTTATTCAAAACAAACACATAACTAAGAATAAATGCTTGAAAACAAGAATAAAAATCTGCCTTTTTGGAAAGTTTGTTTTTAAAAACTAGAACGATTTATAGTTTAGTACAACAATTATTTTCGTAGATAACATAAAAGAAAGAGAATTAATTAAATGAATTTATTACTCAGTCAAACATGAATCCCGAAGTAATGTATTTCAAAGCTCGAGACTCGTTAATCTGAACAGATGTAGGAATTATTCGCGGGCTTATCGCTATTTATTTATCAAACAAACTCATTTAGAGAAATGAAGTGAAAGTATGCGCATTGAATAAAAGGAATTACTAAATTCATGAGCTCGAATAGAATCATTCATTTCATATAAATATTAAAATTTGTGCAGCTATGGAAATGAAGTTAGCGTCCTCAGTTTTACTGTATAAATAAATCTGTTCGAGAATTCAAAAATAAACATTTTGCCACACGGTTTCTATAAATTTTCTTTATGGTTCAAATACATTTGCGCTTAAAAGCTTCTTGACTGGGTTCCAAAAAGCCTCTTTTCACTAAAAGCAAATGAACGAATGACGTACTACTATGTTTAGAATTACGTTTTCGTGGATATCAATTTGACTAACATGAAATAAAATCTGTCATGCTGTTTTCTAAATATTTTGTCGAAGCATGAAATTTTGCATCAGTTTGGGGAAGGGTGTTTGCTTACCATGTGATGGAAAATATTATGCTTGAAATAATTAATTTTGCGAAAATGCTGTTCAAAATTAAATTTATTAGATCTCATCAACTTCAATGTATTTCGATCCCAACAAAATCGTTTGTTGGGTTTTTTTCTCAAGAAGTGAAAAAGATGTTTGATAGGCATTTAGTGAACAATGTAATTTTAATTAAAAGTTTTTTCTAATACAATTTTTTTAATATTTTATAATCTCGTACGCAGCCAAATATTTCAAAGTATGATACATTTATTTTTTTACATAAAACACGAAGTATCAAGAAGGTACTATTCGAATGCGACGAAATTGCGCATTCGCCTACCTTACTGTAGAATATGCAAATGACTAATGATCGTGATTAATGATTATCAAGATTTCAAGCACATTACAACGGATCATAAATAAGGAGTATAAAACAGAGAACATTCTAACACTAAGGCATAACTTAGGCATAACTTCTATGCGAATATGGTTTCGTCGAAGGGGGCGATAGCTGAGAGATTATGGTCACGAACTCGTGGCCAGCGTTAACGAGTCGCAGGTTTAAAACCTAGCACCACTGAAGACCCGCCATGTAAAGAAGCTGATGCACATTAAATCTGTCTAGGTTTTAAGACCTTTTCTTAGTGTAATGTGAAAGTTTAGGGGGGGGGACCCAGCAGAGGTGTTGTCCTCGTTCCCATGATCATGGTTCAAAATTACGAGGTCCGTCGTCTATAGTTCTGGTGTTGCTTCACAGAGCGAAAGAAGCTCTGTTAGCCTACCTTGTCTGTCTCAATGCCTCACAGGTGGATTCGTAAACAATATGAGCAGCTGGAATTAACTGAAAGGGGACGGGTAATCTTATTGAAGAATTGATGGTGGTTGAATCACTGTGTCGCTCAGCATACGGGTATTAGCGATGCAATCATTGGACGATTTTGGCAAGAATATGTGAATCACGGCCAAACAAAGTGTCAAGAAAATAGCGGTCAACCGAAAGCGACGACAGAACATGAAGATAGAGAGATCGTATGATGGGTTCTTACAGCCTCTAATGTGCCCTTATCAACGATCCAAAGTATAACCAGGATACTAGTGACAGCAACAACAATCGATAAGCGACTCGGCGAATGGGGGCATAAGTCACAGAACCCATTTCCACGACCGCTCCTCTCTGTTGTATACCACCAGGCGGGTTCGCAATGGTGCCGGGCGGATACGACCTGGAATCTCATGGACTGAAGTAGAATTTCTCAGCAATGGAGAAAGAACGTGTGCTTCGGACTTAACTAAGATGATCAGCGAAGACATCTCTGGAAATGTCCATGGCAGGGATGGGATACTCACCTCACTGTCGTCCGTCACTCAACTAACAGTCAAGAGTTATATAATGGATGGCCGTTTTATTTGATAACCAGATTTGATAGTGGTTGTGACCCGTGACACTGAACCATAAATATAGGTCGACGAGATTCGACGCTTCGTAGTGGTGCATTTCCTTTCAAGAGCCTTAACGCTTGCATTGCTCAAAACTAACCCTCAGCCGACACGACACATGTTTCTTCTGCTTCGAGACTCTCCAACATTTCCCTGTCTGGCACGATCGACAAAATTTCACCCAATAGAGCGCTTCTGGGCTCTGACAAAGCAGGCGTCTCTGACCAGACTATCCCTGGATCGCTCAGATATAATTTGCCAGTCGGAACGTATATGACAAGCAATACCACAAGAGAGCATCCGCTAACCCTGTAAGTAAAAACATATATAGACAGATAACAGCTTACACCGGAACCTGAGTGGAAATCAACACATCACTTATTATTTTGCTCTTGTAGCTTCAATAAATCCTTTAATTCTTCTTGTATGCTGTTAGGCTTTCGTTTTTAGTACATGTATGTCTCAGCTATTGATTTCTGTTCCATTTTCAGTTACCGTAATAGCCGAATGGTCATGAACAACAATTCGTGACTGGCGTTGACGAGTAGTGGGTTCAAGTCTTTACGGGTCTTAACGGTCTTTATATCTGGGCATATGGGCCACTTGCGGCCCCAAATCCCATACCTGGTGGAGAACAGATGTGGAATGACGTGTTCATTTTCATGCTGGATTATTGCTTCCTGATTGGTAGAGCTAATCGAATGATTAAAGTTAATGGAAACTAGTGCCACTGAAAATATACCGTGTAAAGGGGTTGAAGCACGTTCAATCGCGCCAACAGGGTCACTTTCTGCCGTGACCCAAAGCCTTCCCGTTGGTGGGGTGTAGAAGTTTAGATAGAGGTAAACCACAGCCACATGTCAGTATCGCCCTTGCCACTTAACAATCGTTCAAGATTACGAGGTCCGTCACCAATAGCATTGGTGTTGCTCCACAGTTCGACTTTAAGTCAAAATCAAATCAAATCATGACTTGACAGATGCAACACCGACTGGCCACAATTTCGTGGCCATGACCACTCGTACGATAAGTCTCGATATCATCGATAGTCTCGATACGATAAGTCTCGATAATCTCATTCAGTGCGATAAGTCTCGATATCAGTGCGATAAGTCTCCATCTCAGTGCCGGGCCGCGGTGGCCGAGTGGTCTAGGCATTGGATCATGGGTAGCGTGTCCTGAGTTCGATCCTAGTACAACTGAAGATCCGCTGTGTAGGGGAGCGATGCACGTTAAATCTGTCGAGAGCTCAAACGTCCTCCCGTTGGTGTAGTGGGGTAGTTAGGAGAGGGGGTGCCAGCTCAGGTGTCGTCCGCGTCACTTGACCATAGTTCAAAATTACGCGGACCGTCACCAAAAGCCCTCGTGTTGCTAATCAGTGCGACGTTAATATTCTCTCATTCATTCATCCATCTCAGTGCGATAAGAATCCATCTAAGTGAGATAAGTCTCCATCTCAGTGCGATAAGTCTCCATCTCAGTGAGATAAGTCACCATCTCTGTACGATAAGTCTCAATCTCAGTACGATAAACAATCATTTAGAAAAATGGTAACTGTTTTAGATAAATTCAATTCTTTTTATATCTTATGTGGCGTGATGTAGAAGTACTGTGAGGTTGAATGGCATCAGTTATTTAATCGTAGTTCAGTATGACCAAGTCTGTTACATTAAGCCACTTTAGTATAAATTTAATTAAACAAAATCACAAATATTGATACAAAATCTCTTTGACCCAAGAGCAAATCGGTTTCTTTGTTGTCTTCATTTTTCTTTTCATTTATCATTTTTTAATTGCAACGTTGAATCGGAATAATAAGATATATTACCCATGATTCTCTGGACAGAAAAAAAATCTATCGAAATACTAATTTTTGAAATTGGTTTCGTAATTATACGAAAGAACGCATGTGAAAAGAAATAAGGGAACCTCATTAAAAATCTTTGGGACAATTTGGAACGGACCAATTTAAATAATAATAACATATAACATAGGGGAAAGTCCCAACAAAATCCACAATAGAAGAAAGGCAAAAACTTGACAAAATCGAAGAAAAAAACGAAGAAGAATTCGGAAATAACAAGCCGAGAATAAATAAAGTGGGAAAAAAATCTCAGAAACCACATCATTAAGTCAAACATTCATTAAATTAACTTCGACTGTAGCGGTTTATTCCAGCAAACCGATTTAATTATCATCAGGAAGGGAGGGGTTTCCTTAGGGGGGTGGGAGGAGGGAGATAGAGAAAGAAATGGAATTTTTTTTCTTTTATCTTTGTTTTTATGAGTCTCAATAGTATCCTCTTAGCGTTATAGACAATTAGAAAAAAAAGCCCAGAAAAACGCTAATTGAACAGTTTTTTCCCCCCAATAAATCGGAAGGTTAAGATTTAGATAATGAGAATTAGTTAATATATCATAACATTGTTTCACATGTTATATCTGATTAGTAATTAATTTTGGTGCTTTATTTATACAAGATAATTAGATTATGAAGGATTTCAATTTAATTAAACCTCTTCGAAGCATTAATTTACTTACTTTGCTTCATTTGAAATGTCCTTAATAGCTATTGAGATGTATGTTCAGTATAATAAATTGAGTATTATGGTTTTCACATAGAGATAAATTAAATGCAATATTTGTAAACATTTTAGACTAATTTTAAATTTTTACGTGTGTACAATATGAAAGTTTTACGCAATATTTACGTGAAGTATATACAAAAGTTCTACCTAGTTTTGAAGATGCAAATTTCAACTGATGTGGCACATGTATGACGTTGTGATCAGCGTATTTGTTGACTTATAATTAGTGTAAATACCTAATATATATGAATGCACGTTGTTTCTTGTACAAAAATTTTGCGAAATTAAGTTTCGTTATTTTTTTCCCCATGGAAAATTTATTACCACAAAAAGATACATCACGACATATATATTTTGCACTATTTTTCGATATAATCGCCTGCGACATTGGGACTTTTGAAATAGCAGGCAATTAGTTTGAAGAAATCATTCTTATGAAACTCGGTGCCCTAAATCAAAGGTCCGGACCCCCCCCCCATAGCCATTTATTTTTTTTTTCGATTGATTGTAATCCTATTTATGTAGTATGTAAGATTTAATGGACTAAATTCATGTGACGTCACGATCACGTGAAAACTGTGTCACGTGATTACACTGCCGGTTGTTTACTGTTATAGCTACGATTATTTTGTTATTTTAGTTTAACATTATAATTTTTAAAACGTCTTATTTTGCTTAAATGGTTGCTTCACAAGAAAAAGAAACGATTAGTGTTTGGAAAAAATCATTTTTTAATATCGAACAAAAAATCTGAGTGTTTTTTGAACTTGTTCTCGTACTTGTTATTGTTACTTCATATAATGTAAATAAAGTGTTTTTCATTGTAAGTATGTTTTGTAATTTCCTTAAGCCATTAATTCAAGTGACATAAAATATATGAATTAAATATGTACATAATTTGTGCTATGTGTTGCTGTAACTGAGTTAATAATTAATGAAAAAGCTTCTAAGTTGCATAAATTTTTCTGTTCAAGATAGTGTTGAAATTTTTTGTAGATACTCCCAATCATATGTTCTATATAGGTTAGTGCTGATTTCGGTCTGAGATCTCTGGTTATATGTTTAAAAAATGCTAAAATTAACATTTAAAAAAATTTGTGTTTTTTCAAAGTTTAACAAAAAAATAATTAAAAAAATCAATGAAACAGATTTTCAAATCCATACAAACTTAAGTTCACAACAATCTATTAAACATATGTCTCGTAAAATGACTAAAAATTTTTACAATTGCAGCATTTTATAACTTTGAAAAAATTTAAATTCTTAAGTCATAGCTGGTTGAACTGTGTGTGACATTTTGCTTTCAGAGTCAGTTTTATATACCTTATATTTTGCCTGTATATCAAAAAAAGTATATTTTAAAAAGGGTACTTTTTAGCTTTAAAAACAAAGTGACTTATGCCAATTAAAAAAAATACCTCAATTATTTATGTCTAGTTGTATATTTTTTCTTGTTTTGAAATTCTTATTTTTGAATGCTGTGACTGAAATATATTCAATTACTTTTATAACCTGAAAATTTTATGGAATATCTAATGCAACAATCTTGTGATTCACTGTTTTTTTTAAATTCACATATTTTTAAATGTTATTCATCATTTGAATTGTACAGAAATATTTGTTTTGTTTACATGATACATTTTTAATTTAATTGTGAATGGAAATTTATGCGACTTTTCATATATAATATATAGTATTTTTTCCATCTGTCTTGTAAGAATAAAATTCATTTTCAATGGATAAATATTTATTACTTATCAAAAACTTTCATAAAAACTCACTCCATTATGAGATGAACAAAGAAAACTTGTTATAAATAAAGTAGATCAACATATTATAGGCCCTTCATATAAAGAAAAAAAAGTTATTGAATTTGTTATAAAAATTTTAATGTGTGAATTTTTAATATCGTTCATACTTGCATTAATTTGTGATCCAAGTGTCGCATACCCATGTACATCTGTATTGTGTAATGTTATTTTTACAAAAATTTCAATTTTTTATAGCGATGCATAATATAGCAAGCGCATTTAAGCTTTCTGTACACATACATGATTTATGGTAACTTTTTAATATGCTGAAAGAGCTCTCAGCACTTGCTATAGTAACTGCAACTTAGAAAAAATATTAAAATAGTTAATACATGTAGAAATAACTAAATTATTTAGCATGTATTGCAATATATCTTGTGTGTTTCGCAGGTTTTGAAATCAGAATTAATATTTGGCATATTTCTAAATCTATCTTCTATTTGTGAAATAAATGTATCAATATTACAGTGTTACAGAAGTTTCTTCTAAATTACTCTACCGAGATTTTTTTTATAACGTGCTAAATGATGCATACACAAAAAATTTTCAGGGGGGAGGGGGTCCATCGTCGAAAGTCCCCAACTCTTATCATACCTCAAGCAACAATTGATTCTTCTGATTTTGTCAACAAAAACAGTAAAAAATAAATTATTTAATTAACAATATGCTTTAATTAATAAAATTAATTAATTACAAGTACTTAATTAAATTTTACTATTTATAATAAAAAGTCATAGCTAAAAAAAATGTCCACTTTTAAAAGATAATTACTAAGTAAATCAGACAGTCACAAATGGAGAATGTTATATTTTATTAGAATCATTTTAGATAGCTTTATTTGTATTAAGCCTTTATATGCAATACATTGTAAAATAAAATTCATTTTCATCAAAGAACTGACCGACAATGAAATAAATTATTAATTTGAATTTTAAGTGGAAGTAGGCAAACTTGATGTAAATATAATATATTTTATAGAAAATTGTAACTTTTCATCTGTAAATACGGAAGTACTGGAAAAATGAGAAAATTCATTCACAACATGTTTGATATACATAAATTCACACCCGTGTGAAGAACAGGCATATAAGTACAAAGGAAAAAATTTAAGAACTTTTTATAGTATTGGTTGGTAAACCAAACCACAAAATATTACAGGATCATTTCAAATATCGACACTGGTAAGCCATACTATTATAAAATATGCAATTCATGAAAGCATTTTATATAATGTTTATATTGAATAAAACAATATGAGGTGTAATTTTGCATATATTATTCACAAAATTTTAAAAATTTAAATTTTTTTAAAAAATGAAAAAAATTTACACAGAAATCAAGAAAACATTAAAAAAAATTTTCTGTTGTAACAGAAGTTTTAAAATCTTTTGCTTCACATAATATTTAAATGATATATTTGTATGAAAAACATATGATGAAAAGAACTGAAATTATAAAATTATTTATATAAAATATTTACATGCACACATTTTACAAAAACAAATTTAAAAAAATACAGAATGATAATACCTCAGAAATATCCTGCTCCTTCCTTTTTTAATTAATATTTCTCTTTTTAAAATAGTTTTTTTTATCAATTTGCATGCATGCTGGTATTTGGTCTTTTTTCGTCTGATTCTAAATAATCTTTTACGGATTCGAGCATCACACCAAGATCATGCGAGCATTTCCCCAAAGGTATATGTAATGCTTTTTTGGTCTCTCTCACAGTACGTAGAGTCCCTTTGTTGAATTCACAAATTTCTTCCATTACGGCATGTGTAACTCTGTCTTTACACACAAATAGCTTCTTTGGACACTTTGACCAAATCATGTAACTTTCATTAGCATTTTGGGTTCTGCAATTAACGCACCTTCTCAAAAGTTCATTTGAAGCAAGCCATTGATAAAGAGAAAGGATATGTGGCAAAGGATAAGATAACTGCTTAATTCTGATGTTAGGAAGTAATTTGTTTTATTCTGTGACAGGTGTATTCACAGCGTCACTACACCAACGTTTGCTGTTCATTTGAGCAGAATGATTTCTGAAATATCCATAATTACGAGGGGTGATCAGAAAAAAAGTTACAAATAAAAAATATTTCCCAGCAGGACAAGTGCATGCTGCACTTATAACCTAAAATTAAAAAAAAAAGATATTAAATATTAAAGAAATAAATTCTAAAATAAGATCGTAAACTTATATAAGTTTTCGGTATTACCATTTTGTCTACTGATTTACAAATGTTGAAAAATTTGTGCCAAGTTAATTTACGGCTTAATTTAAATTCAATTATTTTATCAAAAGACCATAGATAAATTTAAATAATTAATTATATGCATGAGAAGCTTTAAAAAGTGAAAATTAACAGTTTATTTATATAAAAACACATCATTAAGTATTTGATAAAAATAATATGAATTATCAGAAAAATAGTAAAATTTGTGGAGATCTTAATGTAAACATAATATTACTCTGCATTGAATTCAAATTTTAATAGAAAAATTTACATTTTTTTTCAAATGGTTAGGCATTACTTGTCTTTACATTTAACGTGTTGGAATCAATTAGAAGATTTACTCATAAATAGCAATATCGATATAATGACAAAAGCTTAATAATGAAATTCATTACATAGAAACAATGTAATTGATATTCAATGCTACTCTAAAAAATAAGACTCAAATTATAAACTTATCATTGATAATGAACTATTAAAATATATATATATAAATTTGCCCATTTACATTTCTTTACAGATGTTTAAAAAGCTGCTAAATTTGAATAGCTGTCATTACTTTTAATCTTTTAGAATAACTTATAATTCAATGATAAATAAAATGTTAAATATTATTAAAAAAACCTATGTTAATATTATAAAAACCTATTTTGTACTTCAAAACATGAGTTAAATTAAAACAAACATAAGTAAATAGCCCAATGCAATCATAATACTTTCAAAAGGTATCTAAATTATAAGAGGTAAGAAAATTATAACTTACCTCAGAAGTTGTTCTGATCTGAACAGATGGCTGTATTTTACTCTTTTATCTCTGCTTTGACAATCCTGTGATAAAGTAATAATCATTCACTGAGCAATCAGGCTCAGTAAACGATAGGTGTTACAAATTGGTTTCATATAACTTCAATCCTTTCCTAACATTGGTAGTGACACTCTGATTTCCAGTGGCACTGGAAAATGTCTCGCTATATCGGAGAACTTCACATAAATTGAAATTTTTTAAAGAAGGGGTTTGTTTCCTATAACTGTGAGCCATTCTTGCGCAAAATATAAAATAAAGAACTAAAAATTAATTAAGACTAAAACTATCAGCTAATTAAGTGTATCCCCCCCAAAGAGAGAGAGAGAGAGAACTATACATAATATACTATCTAACACTAGGTGAGCGGACGAATACCTAATTAATAAAATAAAAAACAGAAATTTACAAAAAAGTTGTTAAGAATTTTTCCTAACAAATATAAAAACTAGAATAATGCATAAAATATAATGATATATATTTTAATTAGATAAAATTACAGCACAAGAATGTCAACAACTTACTGCATAGGTTTAACACGGGAATAAAAACACGTGCAAATGTTGGAAAGTTGTCACGGATTCCC